>RJWJ010007291.1:0-58224 GCA_004363605.1 Indri indri | reverse complement strand
CCCTGTTCCCCCAACCTGATCCCTGTTCCCCCAACCTGATCCCTTATTCCCCAACCTGATCCCTGATTCCCCCCAACCTGATCCCATTTAGTGGATGAGGCCTGACAAATCCGAGGCTGAATAGAAAGCTCCCTCCCAAGCCCTGTCACAGCGGCTCAACCCGGTTCCCCGGGACTTTGGCAAGCAGAAGAATCCTTTGTCTTCAGACGATGACAAGAGGGGGAAAAAATCCCAACTATTCGGCTGTGTGGCATCATTCGAGCATGCCCTAATGGGAAGGTCTAATGAGGAATGCCGTCTTTGAAAACCCAGCGTTAAAAACTCCCCGAGCATTCTTACTGTACAATTCCACACAATTATAATTAATAGGATTCGAACAATATGTCAGAGATTATGTTACTATTTTACCCAGTTTGATGGCCACGGATGCTGCTTTTCTTTACTGGTTATGTTCAAAGAGACCTTGGCCTGTTATTATAATCAAATGTGTAGGAGAACGCGTCCCTATTCTTCATGGATTCTATGGAGGTGGCAGGAACAAGAGAATAAAAGAAAAGCCAGTTTTAAACTACCGAATGAACCGCAGCTGCTCCAGGCCGTCCCAATCCCCCCACCCACCCCCGCTGTTGACCTATTAATAGATTCCTGCTCTGGAGCTTAACTCAGCTTTCACAGGGAGCTGGACCTAAAACCAGTTGTGAGCAGTTTTTGAAGGTACAGAGAGCTCCTTTCCAAACACAGACACAGGGCTCCAGCAGGCAAAATTCACTCCTAATTTCTCTATAATTTGTCACCAATAAATCCAAGAGCATTTCACCTCCAACATCGTACTTCATACCTGGTAACGATGCTTCCAGTAAAAAAAAAAAACAAGACAAAGAGGGTTGCAGTACTTCCAAAGTGTGTGTGTGATGCGAGAATTGTATGACATTTGAATTAGATCTCAATAAAACTGTTTTTTTAAAAACATATATATTTGTAGTTAGGAAGGAGAAAATGGATAAACATTGAATGGAAAATTTTCTTAATTTTAAGAAGTTATCGCTAGAAGAGGGGGTAATGGGACGTTACTGCTTAATGAGTACAGAGTTTCAGTTTAGAAACATGAAGAAGTTCTGAAAATGGACAGTGGTGATGGTTGCACAACAACGCACTGAATGATGCTGAATCGCACACCAGAAAATGGCTAAAATAGATTATGTGTTGTAAATTGTACCACAATAAAAAGGTAATTATTATTTTTTAATTAACAAAAACCATCATTTCCATAAGATTACAAGCAGAGACTTCAGAAAAATATATAAAAAAGAGAGAAATATAAGTCATTTTAAATCCCAATACTCAGGCATACTTTTAATACTTTTGTATATTCATCCTCCCAAATTTTGTCAAAAATATGTATTTAAACATGTAAGTAAATAAAACTGGGATTGTACTAAGTTCAATCTGCTTCTCTCACTCAGAAGTATATGAACATAAATATGTAATACCTTTCCATGTATGTATACGTGCATATGTGTATATATACATACACACACACATTAATTATCTGCATCATCATTTTCAGTGACCCCCATAGTTGATGGATATAATTAATGATAGATTTTTCCAACTTTTTGTTCTTTTAGATGTATCAGTGAATGTCCTTATAAATACGTGGTACATGATTACTTCTTTAGGACAAACTCAGAGGTATATAAAGTCAGCCCTCCATATCCATGGGTTCTGCAGCCATGGATTCAACCAACCTCAAATCAAAAGTATTCAGGAAAACAAAATATTCCATTAAGTTCCAAGAAAGGAAAACTTGAATTTGCTGTGTACCAAGTACTACCTTGCATCCACATGAACAAAGTGATTTGTAGACGTTGTATTAGGAGGTATTACATGGAATCTAGAGATGATTTATAGTAAACAGGAGGATGTGTGTAGGTTATATGCAAATACTACATCATTTTATATAGGGGACTTGGCATCCACGGATTTTGGTATCTGCAGGGGTAGGGGATCCTGAAACCAAACCCCCATAGATAATGAGGGATGATTATAATTGCTGGGTATGCACATTTTTAAGAATTAATATTAATACTTGGTACCCTCTAGAAAAGACTGAACCAATTTGTATTCCCACTGAAAATGTATAAAATTACTACCTTCAAGTACACGTTATCACTTGTCTTCATCTTTTTCAGTCTTACAGGTTAAAAAAAATCCTAATTTTTATTTATTTAATTACTAGGAGGATAAACTCTTTTCCTAGATATTCTTTGACCCCTTGTTATTCTTTTTTATGAATTGCATGTTCATGCCCTTTGCTAATTTAGCTTTTACGTGCGGGTTTTTCCTTATTTATATGTAAGAGCTCTTCATATACAGTGCTAAAAATCTTATCTATATTTATTATATCATTTTAGTTTATGGAGCTTTTGCCATATGTTTTCAATTTTTTAATACTCAAACCTATCATCCTTTTCTTTCCCTTATAATTTTTGGCTTCAGTTATTATGTGTTCCTTCCCCGAATGATATAAATATTTATCTATATTTTCTTTTGATACTTTTATAGATTCTTTTAAAGTGTGACATAATCAAGGTCATATGTGAAAATCCAGAGTTAACATCATACTCAACGGCTAAAGACTGAAAGTTTTTTCTCCAAGATCAAGAATAAGATAAGGATACCCGTTTTCACCACTTCTATAGAATTAGAAGCAATTGGCAAGAAAAAGAAATAAAAGGCATCCAAAGTGGAAAAGAATATGTAAAATTATCTCTGTTTACAGATAACACGATCTTCTATGTGGAAAACCCCAAAGATTCCACCAAAAATAAAAGCTGTTAGAACTAACTAATTCAGCACAGTTGCAGAATACAAAATCAACACACAAAAACTAGTTGCATTTCTATACACTAATAATGAACAATCCAAAAAGGAAATTAAGAAAACAATTCCATTTACAATAGCATCAAAAAGAATAAAATATTTAGGAATAAACTTAACCAAAGGCAAAAGACTTATACATGAAAACTACAAAACATTACTGGAAGGAAGAAGATGCAAATAAATGGAAAGATACCCCATGTTCATGGGTTGGAGGACTTAACATTGTCAAGATGTCAACACTAACCAAAATAATCTATAGATTCAATGCAATCTCTATGAAAATATCAATGACATTTATTACAGAAATAGAAAAATCCATCCTAAAATTCACATGGAATCTCAAGGGACCCCAAATAGCCCCCAAAAATCATTAAAAAGACGAAGTTGCAGGTATCACACTTCCTGATTTCAAAACTTACTATAAAGTTATAGTAAGTTATAGCAATCAAAACACATTGGCATAAAGACAGAGATATAGGCCAGACATAGTGGCTCACACCTGTAATCTCAGCACTTTGAGAAGCCAAGGCGGGAGGATCACTGAGGCCCCAGAGTTCAAGACCAGCCTTGTCTTTACAAAAAATTAAAAAAATCAGCTGGGGGTAGTGGTGCACACTTGTAGTTCCAGCCACTCGGGAGGCTGAGGCAGGAAGATCACTTGAGCCCAGGAGTTTGAGGCTGTAGTGGGCTACGATGAAGCCACTGCACTCCAGCCCACGTAACAGAGCAAGACCCTGTCTTAAAAAACACAAACAAAATACCCAGACAGACATATAGATCAATGGAATAGAATAGAGAAAGTCCAGAAAGCAACCCTTGCTATATATGGTCAAATGATTTTCTACAAGGGTGTCAAGAGCAGATAGGGAAAGGACAGTCTTTTCAACGTATGGTGCTGGGAAAACTGGATATCCACATGCAAGATAATGAAGATGGATCTTTACCTTACACCATATACAAAAATCAACATGAACTAGACCAAACACCTAAATGTAAGAGCTAGCACTATAAAACTCTTAGGAAAAAAATAGGAGAAAGTTTCATGACATTTGATTTAAATCTACAGATAATCTGACACAAAAAACACAGACAATAAAAGAAAGAATAGTATGCTTCATCAAAATTTAAAAATTTTGTGCATCAAAAGAACAATATATCAACAAAGCAAAAAGGCAATCCACAGAATGGGAGAATATATTTACAAATCATATATCTGACACTGGATTAAAATCCAGGATGCACAAAGGACTACAACTCAACGACAACAACAAACTCTCCAATTTAAAAAAATAGGCAAAGGGCTGGAACAGACATTTCTCCAAAGAAGACATACAGGTGGCAAATAAGCACAAGAAGAGATACTCAGTACTACTAATCACTCAGGAAATGCAAATCAAAACCACAATGAGATACCACTTCATACCCATTAAGAATGCTATTATTTTTAAAAAATTAAAACAGAAAATAACAAGTCTTGGCAAAGATGTGGACAAATTGGAAAGCTTGTGCATTGTTGGTGGGGATGTAAAACAGTGCAGCCACTATGGAAAATTGTATAGCTATTCTTAAAAAAAATAAACTTGTAATTATCATATGATCCAGCAATACCACTTCTAGTTATATATCCGAAAGTATTGAAAGACGGGACACGCAGAGATACCTGTACACCCATGCTCATAACAGCCTTTTTCACGACAGCCAAAAGGTAGAAATAACCTACACTAGTGGTTCCTGACCTTTCTGGCACCAGGGACAGGTTTCATGGAAGACAGTATTTCCACGGGGTGGGGAGCTGGGGGAGGTGGAGCTGGGGCAGTGATGTGAGTGATGGGGAATCGGCTGTAAATATAGATGAAGCTTTGCTCACTCACCTGCTCACCTTCCGCTGTTCACCCCCCTCCCAAGTCTCATGGAAGACAATTTTTCCATGGGCCAGGTATATGGGGGGTACGGGTTATGCAGCAGAGCTCTGTGGCCCAGTCCCTAACGGGCCACAGACTGGTGCCAGGGGTTGGGGACTGCAGACCTACATATCCCTCAATGGATAAATGGATAAACACGTGGTATACACATGCAGCAACAGATTATTCATCCTTACAAAGGAATGAAATCCTGACACATGCTGCAACATGGGTGAGCCTTGCAAATGTTATGCTAAGTGAAGTAAGACAGTCGCAAAAGTACAAATGCTGTATGAGTCCACTGATGTGAGGCACCTAGAGTAGTCAGATTCATAAAGCCAGAAAGCAGAATGGTGGTGTCAGGGGCTTGGGGGCTGGGTGTCCGAGGGAACGGGGAGCTGGCGTTTAACGGGTGCAGTTTCAGTTTGGGAAGACAAAAAAGTTCCGGACAAGGATGGTGGTGACACTTGCACAACAATGCGATGTGCTTAATGCCACTGAACTGTATGTACACTTAAAAATGGTTAAAATGGCAAATTTTATGTCGTGTATGTTTTACCACAGGAAAAATTTTGAAGTGTGCTTGCTATAATAAAAGTATTCAAACAATACAGAAATATATGAAGTAGACTTATTTCACTTTTTATATTTAAATCTTTTATTCATTTGGCTTTATTTTGGTGTTAGGAATGAACTGGATTAAGCTTTTATCTTTCCTGGCCCTAGTATTATTATTAAAAATCCCTTTTAAAATTTTTGCCTGGCTCAGTGACATGTGCCTGTCGTCCCAGCTACTTGGGAGACTGAGGCGGGAGGATCACTTGAGCTCAGGAACTCACGACCACAGGGCACTATGACAGTGCCTGTGAATAGCCACTGCACTCCAGCCTGGGCAGACACTGTTTCTAAAAAAACAAAAGAAAACAAAACCACCATAAAAAATAATTCTTTCATCAATATACTAAATTCTTATCTATACAGTGGATCGATTTCTAAACTTTCTATTTTGTTCCATGCTTCCATCGTCCATTGGCCAGTCTCTTCCTGCCTCACACTTTAAGGTAAAACTTACATGCAGTGAAATGCGCAGATCTTAAAGAAACAATGAGCTTTGACAAATGTGACATCCAGACAGTACATGCCACTATTAAGGTGCAGAACATTTCCAGCACCTCAGAAAGTGGTCTGTGTCCCAGTCAGTCCTCAACCACAGAGACAAGCATTATTCTGATTTCTTCCACCAATGATTAATTTTGCCTCTTCTAAAAATTCACATAAATGGAATAATTCAGCATGTATTCTGTTGCGCCTGCTTTCTTTCGTTAAGCACAGGTTTTTGCAGTTCATCTGTTGAATGGTATAAATCATATTTTTATGATTCTTTGAATAATTAGGACTCCGCAATGGTTTTTTAGAGCTTCATTTTGGTCATGTTCCTCTACTACATTGTAAATTTCAGGTAATTAAATCAATACTGAATGCTCAATGTGGTAGGTGATAATTTACTCCGTGGTTCTTATTTACTATATTTCCTATTTTTCTTCTTTTGTTTTTTTCTAACTTTTATTACCAGAATAAAAGGAATTTTTTCTTTATACTTCATTGATTTTTAATATATTACAGAGTTGTGCAACCATCTACTTTCGGAACATTTCCATCGCCTCAAAAAGAAACTTTGTATCCATTTATAGTCACTCTCCAGGCCTGTCCCCAGCCTTAGCAATCATTAATCTACTTTCTGTCTCTTCTGATTTGCCTTTTCTGGTCATCCCGTACATATAGAGTTACATGGTAAGTATTCTACTGTGTCTGGTTTCTTTCACTGAGTATAATGTTTTCGAAGTTCATCCATATTGTAACAGGTATCAGCACTCAGTTGCTTTTTATTGCCAAATAGTATTCCATCATATGTCTGTACCGTATTTTGTTTATCCAATTGATGGGCATTTAGATTTTTTCTACTTTGTGACTATTGTGAATAATAAGGCTATGAATATTTGAATATAAATCTTTGTATGGATACATGTTTTTATTTCTCCTGTGTATATATACTTAGGAGTAGAATTGCTGGGTGATATGTTAACTCTATGTTTAATATTTTAAGAAACTGCCATCTGTTTTTCCAAAGTGGCTGCACCATTTTACATTCCCACCCGAAATGTATGAAAAGGTGTATTTTAATCTCCATGAAATGCAGTATAAATAGCACAAACCAATGAATTTCGACTAAGAAGAAGGCATCTTTTTCCCCGCCTGAAAGACGGGAGGATGGGAGATGATTTTCTTCTTCTCTTGCCTCCTATTCCAAAGCCTCCCTGGAGCCAGAGCAGGCATGAAGGTGTTCAGTAGTCGATGGCGTTAAGATGAACTAACTTGCCAAGACCTCCCTCACTATGATGAAACACCCCTCCCTGTGCTCACACACACACACAAACCCAATTTTTAAAAACCCTTGCTAATTCCCACTAACATAAAGAATCAAACATTTATCTTCTTCACCTTCTATTTTAAAGCGTATGTTTATTGCTCTATGATTCAGAGTTCAGACGGCTACAAAAGTGCTTTGACTGAAAGAAGGAACAAATGCCTTTTGCATTATTATATTCAAATACGAATTTAGAAAAGAGAGCACTGGAAGCATATTTAGATTCTCTTGAACTGCCGATTTCCTATAACTGACAAAATGAATTATATGACACTAAATCTATTCATTATTCCATCCATTCAAGATCAAGTGGAAGTTTAAAGCAGACTAACGGCTGTCGCACGAAGCTACTGTTTGTCAGTCTTCAGTGAACTCAAGCAAAAAACAAGGAAATCGGGAATGGACAACATAGTGAGTCGAAGAATATTCACATTGTGGGGAAATAGCTCCCAAAGAAAAGAAGCTTCTTGTATTGAATTTGGCAGTGGTACAAGTTGTGCAAAGAAACTGCATTTTAGTGTTAAAAAGTTATTCTGTTATTTCAGGGTTGGGGTGGGTTGGAATTTATGTTACATTCCATTGCCTGCTTAGGTGCAAAAACTTCATACCACTGCCATGTTATACTGTCAAATATTCTGGACTAAAAAACAGTATATGTCTACTTTTCTTTTTGTTTTATGTTTATAGTACGAATTGGGTAAGAAAAGGAGCAATATAAACAAATTCTAGAAAATAAACTATCTTCAGAGAGCCCCAAATGAATAATTTTCTCTGTCTTTTCTGTTCAGGGGGTCACATTTTCCTTAACCATTGACGTATAGAACAAAAGAGAACCTACAGAACAAGAGAGACTGCATCCTTCTCTCGGAGGGGAAGAGGAAAATCTCCTGGTGCTTGCATGAGGCTTATCAATCAGTTCAATGGAGAAAAGGAGAAAGCAGGCCCAGCCTGTGAGAAGGTGAGGGATGGAGAAGAGAATTGCAAAATCACAGCCGGGGATGGATTTCTACTTTCCTTCGCACTGGGGAGAAGATTAGGTCCAAGGCGCTGCGAGATTCCGTCTGCTTGAATTCCGTAGCAGAGTGGAAAGATCACACACCTTGGAAACAGACAGATCTAGGTTGGAGTTTAAAAGGCTCCAGCTTTTACACAGGACGTATTCTCTAAACGGTGGTTGTCTTGCCTTGGGCTTCCCCAGAAGCAGACCCTGAGACAGGGCTTCAAATGCAGGTAGTTTACCTGGGAGTAAAGAAGCCGACAGGGAAGCGGGAAAAAGGGGCAGAAAAGGGACTGTTGGTGCAGATGTTTCATCGAGCCGGCTGCAGCTGTGGGCAACTGGAGCTAACGTCTGCTGGAGAAACTCCAGGAGCTCGTGGAAAATACATACCTCGGAGTCATCCCATCCTAGGGCTCAGAGAACTGGGCTTTTCATATACCAGCTCCAGCAGTCAGAGGTGGAGGGTCGCTCCTGGCCTCAGTAATTCTGGTGACAAAGCGCCTCAAGCGAAGGCTTGCAGATGCTGACAGCTGGAAATCCAGCCAACGCCCACAAGTGAGGGGCAAAGGAATTCAGGTGAGATAGCCACAGGGTAGGCTACAGTTGCATTAAAAAGAAAAACAGACAACACCCTCTTGGGGTGCACTGACTTTGTCCCACTGTTGTTTCCTAGCACTCTCACATTTTAGGCATTCAGTGCATTCTGTGTTGACTAAATATGGTAGTGAATGAATGAAATGACTTAGCTTTGAATCCTGGCTCCATCTTTGATCAAAAACCTCTTCCCTTATATATAAAAACAAATCTCATTCTACAAAATACTAAATAAAGGAACCTATCATAGCATAACTGACCTACAGCAGAGACTGAGTAAATATAAATAATGTTATTCCATATTTCTTTCCTTCTTTCTCCCTTCCAACTGCTAACCAGGCCTGACCCTGCTTAGCTTCCAAGATCAGACGAGATCAGGCACGTTCAGGGTGGTATGGCCGTAGACTCTTTCTTTCTTTCTACCGTGGAGTCCTCCCCTCTTTATTTTGCCCTTTCTGTCAAAGAAGCAAGGTGGCAGTAGTACTTCACAGTCCCCAAGTTCAGAAATTTGCAAAATACGTTGGCCCACTAGAAGGAGTCTATCCCCACTGTCCTTAAAGGTCAAATGCACTGACTCACATGTGTAGGGAAACGGATAGTAATCCTTTCAAGAGAGTGTCAACAACTTATTTAATTGTAGACTTTGAGCCAAAAGTACCACTGTGTAACTATGAATGCAATCTTAAAGAATAAGATGAAGGTTAATTCTTTTAACCTTCCTCCTGTCTTATATTAATACTTAGGTCAATGGCTGCCTTGTTTTTGACCTGTTACTCATTAGCAAATACTCAAAAGTATGAAAAACAAATGAAAACAAAAAACAAGGCATTAAAGTGTCAGCTGTTTTCAGCCTTCCCATTCCCACAAGTTTACTTACTCTCCTATTCTTTTAATTATCTATCTCAACACTCAACGTGCGTACTTATTTCTGGAACCCGGCCAAATCCTGGGTCTGAATTCCAACAGCTCACCTCCCAGTTTCCATGAGACAAGGCCTAAAAGATGGGAACTTCTCAGAGGACACGCACAAAATGATAAAAGCTTAAATTACACCCATACAACTTCTTCCATTAAAAATTTTCAATTTTTCAAAGGAAAAGAGAAAGACAATTAGTTCTAGAAGTCCAATCTTTCATCCTACCTTCTAGCAAATGTGTGGCTCAGGATATAATTTAATACCCAAAGAGCTGGGCACTTTGACCGGCTTATTTCCACTTAAATTGCTTGTGTTTTGATTCTGAATTTGTGTCATAGCTATTTTTAAATTTTGTGATCTTTAGAATGCTAGGATCTGTCTGTCCAGGAACCAAGAGTGGGTGAAAGATGAGGCCAGTTGGACTAGGACCCTAGCAGACAACAATGGCTTTGAGGGTAACAATTGTGTGTGGGGTTCCCAGGTTCGTGCCAAGCGACTGTACCGTTAGGAGAGCCAGAGAGCACACCTTGCAGGGAAGGTGAATGCCAACAAGAGTCGCGGAACCAGGACAGACAGTGTGGAAATAGTCAACTAAGCAGTAGATAGGGCCGGACAAGCAGAGCAGACGCACTACAGAGGAACTAAGCAAGAGCTGGACAGGGACAAACGAAATGAGGTTTTGGTTGAGGACAACGAGCACTTCTTCATGAAAGACCATCTGTTGTCGTGGCTGTCTCAGAACCAGGTCTCTCCGCCAAGTCAGGAGGCATGAACTTGAACTATCCCGGCAGATCAGTGCTCTGTCCGTTTACAGCTCAAGTCCGAGTCCCAGTATTAACTGGATTAAAGCTAACCCCGTTAGCTTTCAACTGCTGAATGTTTATTTAGTGTTTCTCTCCTTGGGCACCAGGCCTGATTTGGGGGCTCAGGTTTTACCGTGGCCTGTCCATGTGATGGGATATACCCGCCCAAACAGTCAGAGTGGTGAACCGAGGCTAAGGTGAGAATTCAGCAGATGTTTAAAGCAGCAGGAAGCTGGTCGGGAAAATGTGAGAGTCCAATCTAACTCTCACTGCTGATATCTCGCTGGCAGAGCCACATGTCCCCCATTTCGCCACGCGGCCACGCGAAAGACATCGCTGCGCTGCCTGGCTTTTTCACACAGTTCACGCTCCAATTTTTCTCCCAGTTTCTTTACTGTGACATGTGGCCATGTAGACAGAAGGGATCTTTGGAACTACAAAATGACAATGCAGTTTTTACTTTAAAAGGAATCGTTCAGGCTTAAAGGTTTAAAAGGTTTAAAAGGCCTTAGATCCACCCCTAACTAGTTTTATGACGTCCAGCAAGCTTCCAAGTTCTTCATCTATGAAATGGAGATAGCTGCGGGACCCACGGAGCCATGTGTGGCCTGCGTGAGCCGCATGCCTGTTAAAGAGCGGAACCTCAGTAAAGTTAGTCACAGCACTGTGACAAAAGTGACCCCAGCAATCTTGCCAGCTTGGGGTGGAAATAACCCAAGAGATCGCCGGTTACAGGGTAGAGGGGGAAAACTTTCTCCCAACTCAGCAAAAAGAAAAAAAAAAGAATATTTACTGTTTATTTGTGTATCATTCCGTAAGTTACAATCATTCTGACAGTTGTCCTTTGGAAGGTCCCATCCTGTTGTAGACCCAGGAAGTGCCTTAGAGATGTATTTGAGAGAGAAAAAGAAGGCGCCTTTAAGAGCCAGCACTAAAATTCTCCAGAGTTTAATACCTGCAACGGGTCCTCCTCACGAGTAGGAAAAGACTCATGGTACAATATTCCCGCATACCTGCATTTAAATCCAGTCCACACTCCTTTCCGCAACCCACAAGGCCCTGTATGATCTGACCTCTACCTATTTTCCCATTTTCATCTCAGACCACTCTCCCCCTTGCTTACTAAGTTCCAATAACACTTTCTTTTTGTTTCTGGAACATTCCAAGACTTTCCTGCCTCAGCCCAATTTGTAAACCTCTTTGCAGTCTGGCTTATTTCTTTCTTTCCTTTTTTTTTCTTTTTTGAGACAGAGTCTTGCTCTGTTGCCTAGGCTGGAGTCCAGTGGCATCATTGTAGCTCACTTCAAACTCAAACTCCTGGGCTCAAGCGATCCTCCTGCCTCAGACTCCCAAGTAGCTAGGGCTACAGGCGTGCATCACCACATCTGGCTAATTTTTCTATCTTTCAAAGAGATGGGGTCTCACTATATTGCTCAGGCAGGTCTTCAACTCTGGCCTCAAGCAATCCTCCCGCCTCAACCTCCCAAAGTGATAGGATTATACGCATGAGCCGCTGCACCCAGACTGGCTTCTTATTTCTTATTTCTCAGGTCTTGCCTCAGATGTCATTTTCACAGAAAACCTTTCTCTAATCACCCTATTTAATGTGAACCTTGGTCTCATACCTCTACCACACAGACACCACCACTCTGAAACCCATCATATTGGGGTTTATTTCTTTGGAACACTTACCACGCCCTGAAATTATCATATATGAACATATTTACAGCCAGTCTCTTTCTATTGGAATATAAGTCCATGCATTGTGTCATAACTAACATCTGGATCATGTTTTGTCATTTCAAAGCACCAGTGGATACCTATAACAACTCCACTAGGTAAGAATGTTCCATTTGTAAAGATGAGGACACTGAGGTTCAGGATAGCCAAGTCCCTTGCCATGGTCACATAGCCAACAAAGACTACGGTAGCAGTGAAACTTGTTTACTTCCACGCCAAGTGCTCTGTTGTCTGGGATGTGCATTTTGCTATGCTTGACAACCTTACCGAAAATGAAAAAATATACATATAACATAAAATTACAAACATAACTTAATAAAATGTACCAAAGAGCATTTTAAAATAAAGATTTAGATAAAAATCTCGTAAATCTCCAAGAAAAAATGCAGTTCAAAATGGAGAAGGGTAAAACAAATAGATGCTGAGGAATGAAAAAAGCAGTTGGCGCGGAGCGGACTCAGGCTGAGATGCCCAGGACAGCGTGTTCTGCACGTCAGTCCGCACGTTCGGAAGCATCCTCTGAAGGCAGGCAAGAACTGTCACTTCCATTCTACAGATTAAGATGCATAAACAGTATGCCAGTGCAGAGTTGTGGGAAAAGTCATTAGAAGAGGAGCAAAAGTCAGTGCTTAGATTTAGCAGAGAATCTCCGCCTCATTTTGTGTCGCTGAGAAATGCCTGGGACGTCAGAGCGCGAGAGACGGATGGACTCCTGGAATGGAGAGGGAGCGGGAGGACAAGCGCTCCACAGCTCTTTGGACAAGATGCCCACTGTTTAGAACTACGTCAAAGGGGGAGATGTGGAAGAGTCTCTCTCTGGGTTTGTTAAGATCCAGAATGTCCTTTGAGGTTTTGTTTCTTCAGAAATTGATAGAAAGTCTCTCATTAGGCCTTTCCAATCGCACTGTGGGCTCACTAAAATGAGACGAATATTTCTTAAATTAAATTGTCTTCTCTGCATAGGAGGCAAAGCCTATTGGCTTTAAAAGAAAACAGAGTCTCACTGCTGTTAAGGCCCATTTGGCACACCAACCACATCAGCATGCTACTTGAACAAAAGTTGTTTCCAACATCGATGGGATTACGAACTTAGTTTGTGTCTAAAAACACATAACACTTTAACTAAAATTTAGGTAATTTTTTAAAGGTTAAATAAAAACATGGGTTTCCTTTTTTTTCCCCCAATCTAATTCCATTCAACAGACATTTATGAGACATTACACATGCGTAAGACACCATTAAGTTGAGAGTCAAACTTAACTAGCTTGCCTTATTTTCTTAAACAGGGTTTTCTGGTATCTTGTTTATATACTGCTTTCTCACAAAGATTTTTAAGAAGATCATTTTAAATATTTATTTTTCTCTTTATTCATTAACACATTTTTATGTTCATAATTGTTACGCATAGTTTAAGCATTTTGGAGAGCAGAAAAAGAAGGAAGAAGGGTCCTTCGCTTCTAGAAGCAGTTGAAAAAAAGGAATCTCAGCAAAGATTATGGTTGCTGCTTTTCATTCTTCTAGAAGACATTTGTTATTAGGAGCCAGGTTTGGCTGCTTTACAAAGATGCAAAATATCAATAACTCAAACCATATGGGAATTTATCTCTCTCACGTAACAGTGTGAGCATAAGCCAGATGGAATGATGGCTCTATGGTGTCAGGGACCCGAGTTCCTTCAATTTTCTTACTTCCATCTGGAGTGGCGTCCTGTCTGCATGGTCAAAGGTGACTTGCCCCATATCTGCCTTCCAGCCAGTGAGCAGCCCGAAGGAGGAGAAAAGAAGGCAATCTCCTTTCTTTCAAGGGTCCAGTCTGGTCCCATCTGGTCTGTCCAATATGGTAGCCAAGAGCCATATGTGGCTCCTTCCATTCCAATTAAAGGTAACTAAAATGAAATAAAGTTTAAAATTCCATTCCTCATTTGCACTAGCCACATTTCAAGTGCCACATTGCTCCAAAATTCTTGAATATCTTCCCCCATCTTGTCTATCTAGCAAACTCCTATTCGTTCAAGCTCTGTTTCTTCTCTCTGAAGTTTTTCTAATTTCACCCAAGTTGAGTTAGGTGGTCTCTCTTCTATACTCCTATATCACGTACTTATTACATCGAATCATAATGCTTTATTTATGTTGATTGCCTTCTCAGAAGTCTGTGAGCCTTTTTAGGGCAGAGACTATTTTCTTTTCATCTGTACTCCATCTAACTCATCCTGGATATACAGATATTTGTTGAGTAAATGAAAGGGCATGGCTGTGTCTTATTTACCTTGCATTTCCAGGATCCAGCACAGTGCCTGGCACAGAGTAGGTGCTCAATAACTTTTATTGAATTAATAAGCAAAAGACAAAACGAAGTGGTGGGAAGTTTAAGCAAGGAGGTAGAGTCCCATGAGATGAAGATGCTAGACAGATCTCCAGAGTTGGGGCATGTATTAGTTTCCTATAGCTGCTGTGACAAATGACCACAACTTATGGTTTAAAACAACACAGGTGTCTTAATTTACAGTTCTGTAGGTCAGAAGTCTGACATAGGTTTCACTGGGCTAAAATCAAGGTGTTAGCAGGACTGTGTTCCTTCCTGGAGTCTTTAGGGGAGAATCTATTTCCTTCCCCTTTCCAGCTTCTGGAGAGGCTGCCCATATTCCTTGGTGCATGGTCCCCTTCCTCTGTCTTCAAAGCCAGCAGCAGCGGACTGAGTCCTTCTCACGTTGCATCACTCTGACATCTAACTCTGCCTCTCTCTTTCACTTTTAAGGCCCCAGTGATTACACTGGTCCTACCAGGATAATCCAGGGTAATCTCTCTATTTTAATTCAGCTGATTAATAACCTTAATGCCATTTGCGACCTTAATTCCCCTTTGCCATATAACCTAACATATTCATGGTTTCCGAGGAATTAGAACGTGGATGTCCTGAGGAGACAAGACGTTATTTTGCCACCACAGGGTGTTTGAGCATTGGTGAAAGTCCATATACTTAAAGCAGCACCAGGGATTAGACTAAAGTGAAATTTAGTAGCTGATCCTGCACATACGAGATCTTTCTAGGACAATAAAAAAAGTGCACATTAGCGCATACACTGCTAACCAAATGTCTACTATTCTGCCAAGGAAGGGTCCCCCCACCCCCTTTGGAGAGGAAGGGAAGGGATAGTATGCATTGAGTCACACATATGAAAGGCATGTACACAATATACAAAGGATCCATAACTGCCAGGTTATGGATGACAATACAATGAATGAAGTATCATTTTTCTTTAGGTACAAATGAGGCAAGAGAATGAACAGGGAAAAAGGATCTACAAAGGAGTGGCAATAGAAGAAATCATTTTTGGATTGGTTTCTTTGGGATTTAATGTCCTTGAAAAGGAAAGGTGGGGTTGAGGAAAGAGCCTCTGTGAACTTCAAAAAGAAAGGGTAACTTTCTGAAAAAACCGATTGTAAGTGGATGCTCAGGTAATTCAATAGTCCAGGAAGTTGGCAGCATGGTTTTATTGTGACTCACTCACTCTGTGTTGTGGCTAGGAAAAGCAGGTCCACCTGCAGTGCGAATGCACCTGCTCCCAGGGCTCATAAATCAGGGAACAACAATAACAGCACTAAACAACACCAACTCCTGGCACTTAACTTAGTGCGTACTATGTTCCAGGCTCTAGGTACAAGAGTTCTTTCTACACGTGTTAACTCATTTAATCTCCACAATTTCTTGAGGAAGTCACACGTGGGAAACTGTTGTTCCAATGTTATACATGGGAAACTGGGACGCAGCATTTGAGTGACTTGCTAAAGCTCTCATAGCTAGTAAGTGATACAGTCAAGATTTGAACCCAGGCCTTCTGGTTCCAGAGTCCATGCCCCTGACACACTATGCCATTCAATCACCATTGCCTACCGAACATTTGGCTCTATCTAGATTCCAGAGCTATCATCTAGGTGAAATATGGGATTGACCTTTGTTATATGGTTTTAAATCTATTAGAAGAAAACTTTAAAAAAAAAAAAACAAACTTAATCCCATACAGTCCCACAAAATAGGTATGACTACTGCTCAAAAAATCCCTTTAAGTAGTTCAAGACACAATAGATGAGAGGCCACTTCCTGTTCTTGGCAAGTATCTTCATGCTGTCTTCACCTGTAGAGGTATCTTTTTGTGTTTTCAAACGTGGGCTTTAGAATTTAAAGATAAGCCACTGCCCTGGTCTCTTTTCTTTTGCACCATCAACACTCAGCGATGTTCTGGTCAAAGCATTCCTCCATCACAGCTCATATTCCTGATATCTACTCCACTGGGGGGTATCTTTGCTCCAGCTGGACTCTCTTTGCCATCTCATTATAAATCCTGCTGGTTCCATCTTCCATAACATCGCCCTCCCTCCTTTGACACTCCTCCTCCACCCGGAGCACCACCATCCTATTCCAGCCATCCACACCCCAGCCTCCTCTAGGCCTGGTCCCCCAAGGCTTGGCTCCCTAACCCTACCCCACTCACAGCTTTCCTTTCCTTAGCTATTGGGGGGTGGTTAGCTATGTGAAGTGGGAGGTACCCTCAAACTTATGTCCCTAAACTTCTTGTTCTCTAACTCTACTCAGATTTTAAAATGGATTCTTCCATTGGGTTCTTCTAGCTTTAGTGATCTAATCTAATCCCTGAGTTCTCTTTATAATTCCTCCTCTGGAGAAAATCATCCAAAACATTCCAATCAGCCTGCCATTTTAAAGTGAAGAGACTTTGGAAATATAAACAATTCATGGGTTAGGAAATTACTTATTTTGGACATAACTATCCAGACGACCATGCTGAGATCCCTTCCTTGCTGGGTGTTCTATAGTCATCTGCCCAAATTCAGTACTTTCCAACCTTCCAGCTTCCTTAGAGATCCTCAGTGCGACACACCACCCTCAGCCGTACAATCTCTCTTGGCCCGTTTCTTCGCTATGAGACAAGGCTTATTTTACCAGTTCTTCAACCAGCCACAGTCCCTGAGTTCAACTTGAAGTTGATTTTTAGGCAGTTCCCCAAGACCCTGGTCTGGTTGATTTGATTCACTCCAAAGCCATCTTTTTCGTCTCCTTCCAAGTACCAACTTAGATCAGCTTGTTTTCGTGACCTTTTATAATAGCCAATCCTTTCTGAGTTTCTCTCCTCACCTTTCTTGCTTTTTCCTTTAACATCTACTGCCCATCACGCCAGTGTAGTCTCATCTCTTGCTGCATTTCAAGTAATTAGTTTCTTCCCTGATTTTTCAACCCATCTTTGGGCTGCATTTGCATTAACTCCCCATTCCTCCTATCTCCCCAGCACCTGTATTCATGGTGTCTTCTAATACTGTTGCATTTGGCATCCTGCCAATGAATTGTAATCTCTGTAAGGCCAGATGGGTTGTACTCAAGCTGTATGTCCTGCTTCTCCCAGCAAAATCCTTCTCATTTCACACATAGCAGATGCTCAATAAATGTTAAATGACTTATAGGATCTTAGAGCTATAAGGAATCTCAACGAAGATGTAATACAACTTTCTTCTTACACAGAGAGAAAACTGAGACACAAATTGTTAATTTATTTGCCAAGATGGTTTCTGCCTTAGCAGGCCATACATTAAATGCATGCGTGCCTTTAACCCCTATGCACCCCACTGAAGTAAATAGTAGTATACCCCCATCTGCAGATACAATGGAGGCTTGGAGAGCCTGGCTTATTAGTGGTAGGATTAGACCTTTCTGACAGCAAACAATATTCTAATGTATGGATGGATACATAACATTCTACCATTCAAAGGCCAGGCAAAGCGAGCGAACAACCAGAGTTTTAAAATGCAGAGATAGTATTTATCTTTGTCGCAGACATTCTCAGTTGTTTACAAAGCAACCGTTCCCTTTCTTCTTACCAAAAGAACCCCAATTTGTTCAAATAGTGAGCAAACATTCCTTGACTTCAGGAAGAGTAGGTCCTTACTGCAGAACTCATGAGAGTAATCTTAATCAGTCTAAACTCGTCACAGTCATCTCATACCCTTTGCCAGTGATTGGCCTAAAGGTAGGCATGGGACAAATTCTCATCAATGAGATGTAAGCAAAAGTCGATGGGGAAACAAAAAGCCTAAACAAAAAGCCAAAAACTTGCTGGAATAAAGATGCAATGCTGGAGGTAAGGCATCCATGCTGCAACCATGAGGACAAAAGCCAACATCATTAGAATGCCAGCGTGGAAAGAGAAGTGGGGTCCTTGACATTACGGAGCTGCTGCTCCTTGCCTGAACAACCTCCAGACTTCTTGTAATATGAGAAAAACAAACCCCAGGTCAGGTGTAGTGACTCACACCTGTAATCCCAGCACTTTGGAAGGCCAAGGAGTTTATGACCAGCCCGGGCAATACTGAGACCCTGGCTCTACAAAAAACAAAAAAATTAGCTGGGCATGGTGGCATGTGCCTATACTCCCAGCAACTTGGGAGGCTGAGGCAGGAGGATCACTTAAGCCTGGGAGTTTGAGGTGGCAGTGAGCTGTGATGATGTCACTGCACAAACAAACAAACAAAAAAACCCAATTTAGTTAGGGCCACTACAAATCAGATTTTCAGTTTTTTATAGCTGGAAGTCTTCCTGATACACATACATGTACATATTTCTTTGTTTCCCTTAAGAAAGTTAAGGAAAAGTCACACAGGTTACAGTAATATCCTGCATATTCTTGGCTGCCTGCTGTGAAACCCAGTCCCCCCTGACTCATCCACAGTAAGAATCACTTCAATGATTTGAAAAATAACCTTTTGGGGTTATTTTGGGATATGAAAAATAACCTTAGCAGATAACCAAGCTCAAATACAATGCATATTATCTTGTTCCCACCCTTAAACTAAAAAAACTTCCCCCTTCAATTACAAATTTTTCTTGAGGAATATTTATATTCCTTTTATTTTGTTGCATCAGGCTGTTAATATTCCAAAATTTTAAAAGAAATATTATAATGAGTAATGTTAATCTCTGTAGTTTAAGAGGAAAAGCAGAAATGCTAATCCTAATACACAAAGAGGGTTCATTCCATGGGTCTAACTACCCACACCAAAAGATAAATGAAGAGTTAAGGCATGTTGCAGGATAACTAAGATTTAAAAAGGGATTTAAATACACAGATACATAGGAGAGGCAGAAATGGTGTTTTGCTCTTGAATTATACTGAAAGCTGGTTTAATTCCACTCTCTGAGTGTGTAAAAAAGCAATAAATGACATTTACGCAATTATCGAGAATTATAAACAAAACATTTTTAAGTACTAGATATTCAGTTAAAGGGAGAAAGAGCAGATACTTTCCTATGCAGAAACATATTAGGCCGGCATCTTAACCATGCTATTAATCTTTAATCTGATTTATAACTGAAAAGCTCACACGGTAACTGTACACTAATTCAGTCACAAAAAGAGAAGATTATCGAATGAGCACATTTTTCCTGGGATTTCCCAGAATAAATGAGCTAGACACATTATTCTTTTGAACACCAAGCTATCCAAAATATTTCCGGATAATCACAAAGGTATGAAACAGCACATTAAGTAATATCCAGGCAATCCTAAGCATTATATTGCATTTTTGATAAATCTGACAGAAAAGTTTAAAAGTTGGGGAAAAAAACAACAACCAAGTTGAAAAAAGACCACATTGGAGAAAGAAACATACCTTGGAGATGATTAACGGTTCTCCCCGCTCCAGGCCGCCTTTCAGAGTGAAACCCCAGGGAGCGCCCCCCTCCAGGAAGGCTTCCAGATACAGGAACCTTCCCTCGGGGGTCCCGTTCGGGTTCAGCGCGGCGCTCGGCTCCTCGGGGTGTTCCGGGGTCCTCATCGCGCCACGCGCATGATCTCTCGAGTCAAAGTAAAAACGCCTGGAACGACCTCGGGCGAGCGGCGCCTCCGCGGCACCGGCGGCCCCCTTCTTCGCGACGCACAGGCGCCAAGCAGAGGTTTGGAGAAACGAGCTCTTGCGTATGCAAAGCGTTCTTCCGAGCTGAACTCCAAGATGCTGAACCTGGAGTTTTCACTCCAACTTTTCCGAATGTGAATCCTGCTCCCGGAGTTCCGGGTTCTCACCGAAGCCCCGAGGGGCGCACGCCGCCCCGTTCCGCCGGCGTGAACTCCCAGTGCCGCCCCGGAGGTCGCCTGTGCTCCACTCGTGCACACGCCGAAACCTTCGCCGCTGTTTCACAGAGGTGTTTAAAAGCATTTTGCAACATAGGAAGCAAATGGCAAAAACTCAAAGGAATACCTCATTTTCTGATTGATTATCAGCCCTTTCTTCCTCTCCCAGCGAAATTTACCATTACAATAGCCTCCTCCCTCCCCAGAAGTGGCTTCAAAAGAAAGAAAGCTCTTACTGTGCTTCTGCTCGCTCCAGAATTTTCTAATTTGTCCCAAAGAGGCAGACGAGCTGGACTAAAACTTTTTACTTCTTTTTTTTCAGCAATAAGTTCATAGTTTGGTTCTTGGGGAAAAAAAGGTTTTTTGCAGGATGTAGAGAAAATGAAAAAAAAGCATGGTGAATTAATCCTCATTGGAAAAAAGTATCCAGGAGGCAGCTCCGTTCTTTTCTCTGGCGGCCGCCGCGGCGAGGGCGAGGAGGTGAGGGGGGAGTGGATTAGGGCAGAGAGGCAGCGCAGCCTTTCCGCGCGGTAAGCGCCGCCGTGCAGAACCTTCCACCACAAAGACCTGACAATCACCACAGTCTCACGGTTGACAAAACGGAGAAAGTTAAAAATACCATACAGATGGCTAATTACCAAGGGGTGCAAAATAGTTGCTAGAACAGCCCCGCCTCGAACCAATTAAAGCAGAATTTCAGAGAGTGAGACAGGGGCATTGGTGTTTTTAAAAACCCTGCGGGCAGCTCTGCTGTGCAGCCAAGTTTGAGAAGCAGTGCCTAAGCCATTCGGGTGAACATCGAAGTGCCAAGGTAGTGGCACTGTTCATTAGAAGAAAATACTATCAAGTATTGATGTCATACATGACCAGCTTCCCATCTTGAGACAGACTCTCCAATCACATTTCTGCTTGTTTGACTCAATACGAACACAGGAGGTAGGCTTCCTTCTTTTTTTATTTTAATTGTTACCTACTCCAAAATTATTTGTTATCCACTCTTCAAGTGAAAAGAAATCCGTAGTGCTTTAAGTACTGGGCACTCAGGGTGGGATGCTGTTCTGATTTCAGGTTATCAATGTAATTTTGTGATAATGTTACACAAAATTTAACACTACTACTTCTCATTTGAAATTTGAATAGTAGAAGATAACTGTCTCTTTTACCCAGCAGCCTCAGCTATTAAGTTATTGGAACACGTGAGAATTATTTCCAAGGAATATGTTTACGAAAACTTTTTCTGTTTGAAAGTAGAGATTATGGGAATTATGTTGAAAATTGAAGTTAAAAACTACTGGAAGGTTTGATAATTTGATTTTGGTGTTTACACTTATAATAAATGAAAAGTTGATGTAGAGAAGCGGATATATGCAATTAAGACCGTGATATTTAACTTACAACACAGGACATGTGGTATTTAATTTTCCCTGGTAGCTTCACCTGAAGGGCTCAAAGATAAATTAAATCTCATTTTTATGTAATCGTAGTAATTTAGTGAAAACGTAAGGTGTACCAAATGAAAGTAAGTAATAAGGATTGGCTGATTCTTAAGGGTAATGTATGCAATTTTTATTACAGTTTCCTATTACAGCTTAATTTATAAATTAAGAATAAAAGGAGAAACATTGGCTTTTCTTTCACTCCATCATTCAAAGTACATATATATTTAAATAAAATTCCTAAGTAAATAAACAGCTTTTTTCTGAAAAATTATTTTTTGAGGCTCTTATGAACTTGCTCCTAATATAATTTTTTTTTAAAAAATGGGATTTTACAGAATCATCATTTAAGTAATGAAGCTAAACAGAATCTCAGTTAGAAGGAATAACTTCAGGAGGTCTATTGTACAACATGGTGATGAGTTAATAGTAATGTATTGAATACTTGAAAATTGCTGAGTAGATTTTTAGTGCTCTCACCACAAAAAAATAAGTATGTGAGGTTATGGATATGATAATGAACTTGATTTGGCCATTCCACAATGCATACATGTGGAATGTTCATGTACAACGTTCATGTTGTACACCATAAATATACACAACTTTTATTTGTCAATTTAAAAACTAGTAAAAATATATCAGAGTAATAAAGCTGAAAACAAAAGGCAAAGGAAATAAGAAAAAGATAAGCAGAATATGAACTCAGTGCTTGTAGACTGATGAAACCTCTATTTTAAGTTATCACCAAAAACATTTAAGAAACATATTCAATGAAAATTGATACGGAATCTGAAAACAAAATGTGTAAAACATCATTTTGTGGATATTCAGGATAGCATCTGATAGACCAAGGTTGGGATAATCTTTTTCTCCATCTTCCATTGCTCAGACTCAAAGAATGTTAAAGCTGTAAGAGACAATCTGCCCACCCCTAGTTTTTGGAGGTAAGGATGCAGAGGTCACCAGGAGGTTAAACAATCTCACTAGAGTCATCCTACCAACAGCATAAACAGGCATGAAATTAAAATCTTCAGACATCTAGGGATGGAACTCAGCTCAAGCCAGCTTTTGCATTCCTTATGGTAAAAAGACAACTTTTTTGAGGGACAGCATTGCTAATTCATAAGGAGAACTTCTGTTAGGGCATGTGATTGGACCGAAACTTTCCGTTAGAGAATGAAATCAGACTCTCTCCTCCCCAAGGAGAGAAAAACAACTCTATTGTCTCAAGATGCTGACAGTGGAAAGGTCAGAAATCTCACTGGGAACAGGGTAGTTGCCTTTCTAAATCCTCAGCATAGGATCTAGGCATTTTAGTGAAGGATTTGTTTTTTGCCTGTTCAGCATCTCTCTGGGGACCCACTCCTTCCTTCCTCCCTACCCTGTGGTGCTTGTGGGCTGACCCTGCCCTGGCTCCAGAGTGGACATAAAGACACAAGTGTCAAATGCTCCCAGGCTCAAATGACCGGTCTGTGGATGGGCATTTGACTCACAGGTGGCCAATGTTATAACTAGAAATTTGACTAGTGCTGTCAAAAAGGGGCATTCTCTCCTAAGGGTTACTAAGTTCATAGATAAAATCCTGAAGTTGCTGTAAGTCATCTTTGCCATCACATGCCTGAGACAGATGCCAACCCAGGGAAAAACAATCTTTAAGATATGCAGACAGTGTTCTGGTGAAGCCATTTGAGCCTTGGCCCAACTGTACCTTATGTCAGCCAGCGGTTTTCTAACTTTTTGGTTTCAGGAACGCTTTACATTCTTAAAAGTTACTGAGGACTCCAAAGAAGTTTTGTTTTGTGTATTTTACCTTTTTTTTTTTTTTTTTTTGAGACAGAGTCTTACTCTGTTGCCCAGGCTAGAGTGCTGTGGCATCAGCCTAGCTCACAGCAACCCTAAACTCCTGGGCTCAAGCCATCCTCCTGCCTCAGCCTCCCCAGTAGCTGGGAGTACAGGCACGCGCCACCATGCCCGGCTAATTTTTATGTTTTTAGTAGAAACAGGGTCTCACTCTTGCTCAGGCTGGTCTCGAACTCCTGACCTCAAGCGATCCTCCCACCTCAGCCTCCCACAGTGCTAGAATTACAGGTGGGAGCCCCCGTGCCCGGCCTTTGTGTATTATATCTATCAATATTGACTATATCAGAAAATTAAAACAGAAAACATTTAAAAATATTTATTAATTCATTTAAAAATAATAATAAATCTCTTACATGTGAAAATAACTAACATTATTATGAAAAATAATTTCTTTTTCAAAAAATATTACTGAGAAGGCATTGTTTTACATATTTGCAAATCTCTTTAATGGCTGGTTGAGTAGAAAACAGTTGGATTTTACTATCTGCTTCTGTATTCAGTCTGTTTAATATCACATGTCATATAGTCACTGAAAAGCTCCACTATACATCGGTGAGAGGACAAGTGGGAAGGGCAGACAACGTCTTAGTATTATTATGAAAATGATTTTGATCTTGAGGATCCCACCTCCAAGTCCCCAGACCCTACTTTGAGAACTGCTACCTTAAGCAGATATAACCATGCCTAAAGCCATCCCAGTCCTACAATTACCAGTTTTATGAGCCCATAAATACCTGTTTATTTTTTCCTTAAACTAGCGAGAGCTGGGTTTCTGCTGCTCGCAGCTGCAAGAGTTTTGAGCAATGCACAATGAAACCCTTTGTGGTTCCTCCTCATTTGGGAGAAAGTTTAGGGAAGCTTAGCACAGTCTCACAAATAAGCTTCACATCTTGTCTTCTCTCATTCTGCTGCTTCCCTCCTTCCTTCTGCCTCAAACCTAGAATTACTCCTGCTTTCTTAATCAAATTCTTCCCTTCATGACAAACAGACCCAACAAACTCGAAACTTTACTTTCTGTCTCTGTATAAAAAATTCCCACTGTTAGTAATTGAGTTCATATTGCTCTACTAAGAATATGGCCCCAGAACAGAAAAATATTTCAATCATTCCGACACCAAACATTCTTTTAAATGTCATTTGTCTGTTTTGACTTTTTAAAAATCACACATCACTCTTTTGTGCTCTTCAAAATTTTCACTTCTTGGTTTTAATCTTTCATAGCGTTCCCTAATGTTTTTCTTTATTTTTGCTAAAGTTTTAAGTATGAATTTCAACTTACTGCATTTTTTTTAATGCTTCTGATTTGAATATTTAAAAGATTGAAAATGTCACTAGATTATCTAGATTATCTATGAAAATAAAATCAGAGCGACACCTAGTGGCTTTTCTGGCTCACCTAAATAATCGGTAAAATAAAGTAACTGTAGAAAATAAATTGTTAAATTATAGGTTTGTAAGGTTATTAAGTCTTTCTTAGAAATAATGCCTAAGAACAACTCCAAATAGACAAAATCAACCTTAGTTTAAGGTTTGTGCAATCTGTCTAGGCAGCCTTTCAGAGGCAAAAAGAATCATGTCTTTGTGAATCTCTTTAAGATTGAGGAAAACTTTCCCGGCAGACCTTCCCACCACTTCTACATGCCAAGAAGTGGATTACATACCTCCTCTGCAAAAAGTCACTTGGAAGAAGAACGAAAGCACAAAGATTAGTTATAGCAATCAGGATCTACCTGGTAGAACTTCCCCTGAAGCACAAGGCTCTGTAGAATGCTGTGTTGAATACTCAAACGAAACTGGGCTCTGTGAGAAAGGAGGAAGGGAAAAATCGACGTTGGATATGCAATTTATAGCATCTACGTCACCAGCTACCAAAAGAGTTGTCACAAAACTATCAAAGCACAATCAATTCAAATCTTTTGGAAATTATCATGATGTTCTGTATTCTGATTGAGGCAGTAGTTTCACAGATGTATAAATCTGTGAAATGAAATGATACACTTTAAATGAATGAAGTTTATTGAATGGAAATTGTACTCTAATAAAGTTAGTTTTTAGAAAACTCAAGGACTCCATGGACAGATGAATAGATAACTAAAATGCAGTATATACACACAATGAAATATTATTCAGCCTTAAAAAGGAATGAAATTCTGACATATGCTAGAACATAGATGAACCTTGAAGACATTATGTTAAGTGAAATTATCCAGACATAAAAAGCCAAATATTGTATGATTCTATTTATACGTGATACCTACAGTAGTCAAATTCATAGAAACAGAAAGCATAATAGAATGGTTTCAGGGGTTGAGAGAAGAGGGAATGGGGAGTTAGTGTTTAATGGGTAAAGAGTTTCTGTTTCAGAAGACAAAAAAGTTCTGGACGTGGGCGGTGGTGATGGTTGCACAATGATGTGAATATGTGAATGCCACTGAACTGTACTCTTAAAAATGGTTAAAAAGGTAAATTTTATGTTATGTATAATTTACCACAATAAAAAGTTTTCAAACATTTTTAAAAGTACTTGTAAAATGTAAAGAAATATAAAATAAGACACTATAATCAGTTCATAACAGTCATAACTGTCACAGGAAATATTGTAGTAAGTTATTATTTTAAAAAGCTGTTCGAAATATAGGCACAATCTTATATTGTTTACGTCTTAGACAAGAAGTAAAAGATCTTAATAAGAATAAGGAACAGGCCAGGCGCAGTGGCTCACGCCTGTAATCCTAGCACTCTGGGAGGCTGAGGCAGGTGGATTGTTTTGAGCTCAGGATTTCGAGACCAGCCTGAGCAAAAGCGAGACCCCCGTCTCTACTAAAAATAGAAAGAAATTACTTGGACAACTAAAAATCTATATAGAAAAAATTAGCCGGGCGAGGTGGCGCATGTCTGTAGTCCCAGCTACTCGGGAGGCTGAGGCAGGAGGATCACTTGAGCCCAGGAGTCTGAGGTTGCTGTGAGCTAGGCTGATGCCACGGCACTCACTCTAGCCTGGGCAACAAAGCGAGACTCTGTCTCAAAAAAAAAAAAAAGAATAAGAAACAGTATTAAGATCTTAAACAAAAGATGGTTATGATAAAGGGTAACTTTTCTTTCCTTTGGAAAAAACATAGTTGGCTTCAAAGACACTAGTGACAACAGTGAATGTCATCAATGGTAGAACCAAGGCCTAGAGGAGAAAAGGCAATCTGCCTTTATTTTATTAGCTATTCGACTTCTATCTCCTGCTTCTACCCCTTTTTTTATCCATCTGTAAAAGAAAGTGTTTATCATCAATAAAAAAAAGACTTGTATTTTTAAAAACCCGTATCAGTGTCGGGGAGAGATTAACTGCAAAGCGACGCAAGGGAACTTTCTGGGGAGACAGAAATCTTGATTGGAGCGTTGGCTACTAGGTGCATGCAATTGTCGAAGTCATCGCTTTAAAAGGACACTTAAAAGGAATGAATTTTATTGGAAGTGAGAATATCTCAGTAAAGTTGGTTTTTGAAACCTCAATCAGCTCTAAAGCATAGAACATTTCTAATACTTACGATGGTATATGAAAGTCTTCTTTTAAAACTAGTTTCAAAAGTAGCTCCAAATTAGAAATTACTCATCTTCTTAATCCGTTCTGCAGGAAGTGTTCCCGGAAATCTATTCACAATTTCTTCTGGGAATGCTCTCTTCCCCCACTAGAACGTAAGTTCCGTGAGGGCAGGGTTTTGGTCTGTTTTGTTCACTGGTATTCCTGGTACATGGCTGGTGCTCAATAAATATTTGTTGAATGAATTCAAGCTTTCTAATTAAATATACTCAGAGAAGAACGTCAGAACATTAACTAAATGGTCTTTAATATTTTATGCCTTATCTACTTGCAAAAATTCCTGGAGATGATTTGCCATTTATCCCTCCACAATATACACTAAGTCACTTTGATGTGTCCAGCTCTGTACCAGGCACTGGAGAAATATAGCTACCAAATAAGATGTAAAGTAGAAATTTTTAAGCCATAGTCAGGAAGGGAAAATACGCATATGAAAAATCCAGGCTACTGTACGTCTGGTTTAACATTGCATTTCATTTTGAAGATCTTTGGTGGTTTTTAAGGTTTTAAGTCATAAAGGAAACACAATGGTTAATTTTATAAAATCTATACTATATGCTAAATAAAAATGTGTTTTTTCCTAACTACCATTGGTTTACAAAACTGTATTGGGTGAAGAAAGATTTTTTTTTTTGAACTAAGCAAATTGTGAATTAAATTTTAAGTGACCCTACATATACATCATGTATATGATATCTGAAGTGCTTTTCTGGTACAATTTTAACAGATGTTTTTGTACTAAGATGAAGTTCTATGCTTTGATTTTGTAGAATCCTATTGCCCCCCGCTGTCCCACGCCGTGAGAAAAGCCCCTTTAGGTAATTACTACAGCTAATATTTTGCAGGTGAAAATACTAATGCTCCAAAAGTTCAAGTGATTTGCCCAAGCTAGTACCAAAACTCAGACCAGGCCTGGGTTCCATGCTTAAATTGACTGAGTCTTAATCGAATCCTCACAAAGGCCAGCTGCCATTCAGATTGACAGCACTAGGAAGGACACCCTGGTTCCTTGAAGGCAGAAACTAAAGCTTCTTTGTGTCTCCCTAAGTGCCCAGCACAAAGTCTGATACAGAGTAGGAACCAGTGAAGGGAGACATGTAACAACCTCGGACCTGGCCGGGCATGGTGGCTCACGTCTGTAATCCTAGCACTCTGGGAGGCCGAGGCGGGTGGATTGTTTGAGCTCAGGAGTTCAAGACCAGCCTGAGCAAGAGCTAGACCCCATCTCTACTAAAAATAGAAAGAAATTAATCGGACAACTAAAAATATGTAGAAAAAATTAGCCGGGCATGGTGGCACATGCCTGTAGTCCCAGCTACTTGGGAGGCTGAGGCAGTAGGATCGCTTGAGTCCAGGAGTCTGAGGTTGCTGTGAGCTAGGCTGACACCATGGCACTCTAGCCTGGGCAAAAAGAGTGAGACTCTGTCTCAAAAAAAAAAAGCAACCTCCGACCTAGGTGTGGACTCTTGCTAGAGAGCTCTTGGTGACTGGGGCCTTATATGACCAGAACCCCTCAACCTCCACTTCTTCATCCACTCAGCTCAGGCCTCACTGTCCTCTTGGTTGATTCTCAAACATACCAAACACATACCTGGAAAGCTCTGCCCCGTAATATTCACATGGATCCCTCCCTTCAGTCCTACAGGTCTCTGTGGAATGTCACTTTATCCAGGAGACCTTCTCAGACCACATTATGAAATGGCACCCCACTGCCTGATCTCCTAACTCTGTCCTCAGTACACTTATCCCCACTGACATATTTGAACCTGTCTGTGCATTGCTCATCCTCCTTCACGAGAATGTAAGCTCCACAAGGGTGGGAACTTAATTTTGTTCCCTGCTTTATTTTCAAAGCCTATACATGGCATCTGGCAGGTGCTCTGTAAATATTTGTGGAGTGAATGAATGGTAAATGAACTCTGGAACCCTTTCTCCATCTTTAAATTCTTTATTTTAAAAGCTAAGAAGCTGGTTTTAATTCAATATTTAAAAATATCATAAAGTAATACTGCAAGACACTTTAAAATGTAAAGAATTTTATAATAGGCCAGGTGCAGTGGCTCACGCCTGTAATCCTAGCACTCTGGGAGGCTGAGGTGGGTGGATTGTTTGAGCTCAGGAGTTCGAGACCAGCCTGAGCAAGAGCAAGACCCTGTCTCTACTAAAAATAGAAAGAAATTATCCAGACAACTAAAAATATATAAAAATTAGCCGGGCATGGTGGCGCATGCCTGTAGTCCCGGTTACTCGGGAGGCTGAGGCAGGAGGATGGCTTGAGCCCAGGAGTTTGAGGTTGCTGTGAGCTAGGCTGATGCCATGGCACTCTAGCCGGGGCAACAGAGTGAGACTCTGTCTCAAAAAAAAAAAAAAAAAAAATTGTAATAAAATTAGGTGTACTTTTCATATATATGGGTTTAAATAGTTGTATGCTATTCTAATTAACAGACATCTTTTAATTAAAGACTTCAAAAAGAAAAAAACCTTTTTTGTGCAGGTTACAAACACAAAATGAGACACCAATGGAAATCATTTATTAGGTAACAAAAATATTTTTATGCCATATGAACATATGCTTTGATAGGAAATAACATAAAAACAAGATAATCAAAAATTGCTTTTTGTCTGAATCTAAACCATTTGCCTTTCTATTTCATACTTACGGTTTCATTTCCTGTTAAATGCTTGATTTTGTAGGTAATCCTAGCCCATAAATGGATTAAATTATATGTATGATAAAAAGCAATCTTTAATGACATTTAATATTATTTCTATTAAAATTCGTACCTACATTAATGTAGGATTTAATAATATTCCTAATCCATTTGTACATAAAAAGTTGTTTGCTGTAGGTGTCTGTATAATGTGTTTGCTAATAGAACTAAACGCCACAGGTTGCATTTGTCAGACCCCAGCCTTTCTGGATGCTTTCCATTCCATCGATAATTTGGGCAGCGCCGGAAGGTTTGAGTGTGTAACACAAAATCTGATACATTCCACATTAGAGATAACGACAGAGTAACTGAAGCCAGCGGAGGGAACTCCGGAGGCAGAAGGGTCAGCTATCCTAAGAACACGTTTGAACCCTGAAAACACTCCGGACCGAGGAACACAGCAGAAGCAAAGGCCGAGCTGCAAAATGTGCACCCTGGTAACCTGACACGGTCAGAGGGGAATGCACGGGGACGAGGTGGCGGTGTCAGAGGGCGAGGCAGGGCGAGGGCCTGACGGGCAACGCCAAGATGGGGCTCGGCTCCTAAGGCACAGACGAGAGAGAGGATTTGTGCGGCTCAGTGTCCGGGAAGCCACTGTGGGGACAACTGTGAGAATGGGCTGGCGCGTTCGGGTGGGGGAAAGGGCGAGCACGGAGACCAGCGTAGGAGGCTGCAGGGAAAGCGGCCGAGAGTGCGACAGGCCGAGGCCCGAGCAGTCGTCTCGGGGTAGGGCTGGCACATTGGATGCCTGGCTGGGCACGACCGCCCCCTAGAGCTCCGGGGCGGTAGGGACAGGGGCGCGCGGTTGTCCCGGGCGACGGCGGCCGGCGGGCGAGTCGGGGGCGCGGGAGTGGCCCCGCGGGGCGGCGGCCGAGCACCTCTCCCCTGCCCTCTCCCCGTCCCTTTCCACGACGACTCGCCGAGCCCCCCAACGGTTCCCACCCGGATCGTGCCGAGCGGGCGGCGGCTGGAGCCCGAGCGCCGCGGGGACTGACGCGCGCGGGGTGGGGGCGGGGCAGCGCCGCCGCCGCCCAGCAGGAGCCGCCGCGGGGCCCAGGGGCGGAGAGTGGGGAGCCGCCCGGTCCCCGCCGCCCGCCCGGCCGACGCAGGTGCGGCCCCCAGCCCGCCGGCGCCCCGCGGAGATGCGGCCGGTCTCTTAGGATTAGGTGTTGGTCTCAGGTACAGGGGCGGACGCGGCCTGGGGGACCGGGGCAGGCTGGGTCCTTCTCCTGAGGACTGGGAGCAACTCGTTCATTTCTGGAACCTTCCAGCGCCTTGTGTTGGGCACACGGTAGATGCCCAATAAATTGTTTGGCGGAACGCGCTGCTGTTGTTTTGGGAGATCGCAAGACCTCTGGGGACGGTGGCGGTAAAACTGGGGCCTTGAAGACCGGAGGGGCTTGTGCGAAGTGATTTGTTAGGAATAACTGCGGGTGCGGCAGTTGTGTGACTGCCGGCCCCTGTTCCTACCCCGCTTCCGGGAGAGCAGGGAGAGATGGGGAAGCCGTGGAGAGGAAAGGGGAATGTCTGGCCTTGGGCGGTCACCAGCCTCTCGTCCAAATGAGACTGGCCGTGCAAGGCCCGGTCGGTTTGAGCCCTCGCCGTAGTCGACATTCGGTCTGAGCTTTCTCCCATTGTCAGCATCAAGCAGAAACACAATGAGTTCTCCTGAGTCTCCATCCTTTTCCACAACACACTGCTCCACTCGGTGTTTTGTTTGTTTGAGTCCCCGCACAGGCTGTTCCGGGTTTTGTTGGTGAATCTTACTGTATACTCCAAGGTCAGGGGCAAGTAGAAGAGAAGTGAAGTCGTCTGTTTCTCAGGGTTTTTGACTGACGACCATTTCTTGCTACTTCTCTCAGCCTCTGATCCGGGGGGAAAAGGGCCGCACATCCCACAGGACAGCTAGGCAGGACTGTTCTCGGCGTGTGAGGTCACTGGTGGGGCGGAGTGGGGGAGTGGTGGGAGGTCTGGTCCTCCCACCTCTGTGCCATGCTTATAGTTTGTAATCTTGATACTGACATCTCTTTATTTTGTTGTGGGAGAAATGGTTTTCATGCCGTAGAGATGTTATTGTACTCCCAGATAACTTGGGAACAGCAATTTGGTAGATATGCAAGGCCTTTGCAATGTGCCTTTGCAATGAGGACTCAGTGCTGTCTAGTGTGTTAGAGTGGCCCACTTTAAAACTCTGCCATTTATTAAATAGAGCCTCTTGTGATCCCCCTGTCCCCAAAGTAGATGATCCCAAATTGTATGGTATAATAGGCTGAATAATGGCCACCCAGAAATATCAAGTCCTTATCCCTGGAACCTGCCAATGTTATAAGGGAAAAGGGTCTTTGGATACATGATTAAGTCAAGTATCTTGAAATGGGGAGATTATCTTGAATTATCTAGGTGGGCCCTAAATGCAAACATAAAGGTTATAAGAAAGGCAGAGGGGGATTTGACACAGAGAGAAGAGGCGAAGGCAATATGAACAGGAGGCAGAGTTTGGAATGATGTGGCCACAAGTCAAGGAATGCCGGCAACCAATAGAGCTAGAAGAGGCAAGGACTGATTCTCTCCTAGAGCCTCCAGAGGGAGTGCAGCCTGCCGACACCTTGACCTGAGGCCCGCGAGACTGATTTTGGACTTCTCATGCCTCCAGAACCATGAGAGAATAAATCGCTATTGTTTTAAGCCACCAAGTTCGACATAATTTGTTATGGCACCTATAGGAAACCAATACATATGGCCGTGCTCATAAATCACGTAGCCTCCTCTTTTGATGAGCATTTTTAAACTTTCCAGCTGGGGCAATAGTGGGTGCAGTAGTGCAGACCACTATATGTTTTCCTGAAAGGATTTGAGTGGGGAATTTGGTAAGCAGATAAAAGAAATTAAATGGTGCACAGAAAAGAGGTAGTCTAGCACCGAAAACAATTTTTTAAAGCACTTAAAAGTATTCTTATTAGTGTAAGGCTGCATTTGCTCTGGCTAAAGAGAATAAAGGTAAAAAGTGAGGAAGGCTTGGTCCTTAGCTAAGTCAGTATTGGATATCCATCCATCTGTATATCAAATGAGAGTTGCAGCTGTCTGGGGATGAGAGCCAGGCCTGGGGAAAGACGGATTGCAGAAGCACTGTGTATGTGATTGGGTATTAAAATGTGGCTAAAAGCAACCTCTATTCATCTGGAATAAAGACACTTCAGAGTCTTTGGGGTGCAAGAAAAAGCAATATTGAGGTTTAATTGATTCACTTCTGGAACTCAGGCAGCTAATTTACACTTCCCACTCTCACTCCCCCAGTCTCCTTTCTTTTTAAAACTGCTTTTTGAGGCGTAATTTACATACCATAAAATTCACCTATTTTAAGTGTATAATCTAGTGATTTTTCAGTAACTTACAGTTGCGATCAATACCACAGTTCAGATTTAGAACGTTTCTATCACCTAAAAAAGGTCTCTCTTACCCATTTGCTGTCAATCCCCATTCCCAACCCCAGCACCAATCCACTTTTGGTCGCTGGCCCACTCTAGACTTAGGTTTTAGTCCCGTCGTTGGACTACTCCAATGGTTTTATAACTGGCCTCAGCTTCTACTCAGTATATTCTCTGTGCAGCCACTGGAGGACCACATGCCCCCGATTAAAACACTCCAGTGGCTTTCACTGCAGTAGGATAAGCCCCCAGATCCTTAGTATATGGTGTTTTCAAGGCCACATGAGCTCTACCCTTGCCAGCCTCACCAGCATCTTCTCAGGATAATTTAGGAAATAAGTGATAAGCACAGCATTCCTATGGGCGTGGTACACAGTTGGCTGTCCATCAGGAGGCCTCTCATCCTCCCTTGACTACCCTGCAGCCTCGCTAGCCTTCTTCCTCGGCAGTCCGTGAGCACTGAGCTCTTCTCAGGGCCTTTGCACATGGCATTTCCTTTTAAGAAGCTACCCCAGGCCTCTGCGGGGCTGACTCCTTTTTGTCATTCAGTTCAATGTCACCTCTTCAGAAAGGCCTTCCCTAACCTTCCCTAACTAGAGTAGCCTCAAGCACATCCCTCTGTATACCACTTACCCTGTGTCATTTCTTCATTGCACTTAACCGCTCTTCAAAACTATATATTTTTTTTCCCCTTAGTATCTCTCCTTCCCCATTGGAATACAAATTCATGAAGGTAGAAACTTGATTGGTCTTGGTTTTAGACAGCTCCATCTCTAGTATTTATAGAAACACTATTCATAGCAACACATTGTAAACTACCAAAATATCAACAACAGCAGTTAATATTAATAGTTGTTGAATGCTTGCTATGTGCCAGGCCCTGTGCTAAGTGCTTTATATGCATGAATTATTTAATTGGAGCTTACCACTTTTCATGTGGGAAGAGTAAAGGGAGCATGTCCTCCAAATATAGTCTCCTATATTATTTTTTCAGAGGCATTGGGCAGTTTTCTTTCTCTTATTAGAATGTTGATTTTCAAGATTGGATCAGTGTACATTGTCACTACTATTAAACCTCTTTCTTCACATCCCTAAAAACCGAGCTGGAGAGGTTTTTGGTAGGAAGGAAAGGAGGAACAAAAAGAATGGTACAAATGAAAGCAGCGTCCTAAAAGACCATGACCCACTGAGGGCACAGCAAGCAAGACTTCTGCTGGAGCACAGTGTGTGTCAGGAGTAGCAGGGGATGGAGCTGGGAAGGGGTTAGGCCAGATGGCAGAGGGCTTAGAGTGCGGGCCTTAGTTCAAACCTCAGTCTTTGAGCAAGATACAGCGAGATGGCTCTGGTTTTAAAGGAAACTCTTAATGATTTTAAGAAGCTAGAAATATCATTTTGAGATATTTTGCAGTAGGCAAGAGTTGATGAGAGCATGAAAATATAACGGGAGTAGAATAAACTAGATTTCTTATTTAGGGATTCCTTCCTTATTACTTATGACCAAACTTAAGTCTTCTATACTGAGTTAGAAGATACTGTAGAGATAGACTCAACAGAATGTGGTGATTAATTGGATGTGGGGTTTGAATAAATGAGACATCTGAGAACACTCGAGAAAGTAAGTTTGGTGGGAAGGTAAAGAGACCAGATTTGGGATAAGGTGAATTTAATACAACTGTAAACATATATGCAGAGATGTTAAAGGAAAAGAAATTCATTAAAATTTATCTACAGCCAAAAAACTTTAACCAAATAGGATGAAACTTGCTGGAAGCAGTGGAATTGTTCCCATCTGGCCCTGCCATGGACTGAAATCACCTGCAAAAAGTCGTATTTTTAGTCAGCTTTGTGCTGAATGTTTTCCACAGGAAATCATAGAATGTCCAGCTTGGGGAAGATTTTAGAGATCTTCTGGTTCAACACTCTACTCAAGAAAGGATACCAGTAGCCGTTGGCATCCCAAAAAGTGCTCATCCACCCTTAGCTTGAACACCTCACAAGGAAGCCCACCATGTATATATTCAGGGTGCTCTAGTTTTTAGAAAGTCCATCTCCACCTTGAACTAGAATCTGCTTCTGTTTCCTTCTCTTCATTAGTCCTAATTCACGCAGAGTATATTCATTCATTAATTCATGAATTAATATGTGGCAACGCCTTACTTAGATGCATTGAGATCCAAAAATCCTGGTTATTTATCATTTCAGTACACCTGTTTAAAATTTATAGACCTATTTTGATGCACCAGACAGAAGTTCCTCTATCCAGTAACTTCTCTAACTAAGCACAAGAGCTGTTGCCTGGTTAAAAGCATCTCCAGGCAGTGAACATCAGTTTAAATTGTCAGAAGGCATTTGGCTGGTCTGTTGAAGTCAGTTTGGACTGTACCTGGAGAAAGGTCCGGTCTGAGAATAGAGATATGGGGGTCGTATGTGCCTATAGGTTTACTTGCTACATTATCTTGATAATGCCAGTAAGATCTGTGCCAATAAAATTAGAATTGGGCCAAAAGGGAGCATATAATTGAACACATATTCGTGTAAGAACATAGCCTAGATAAGTGCTATAGGCTATTAATCAAAATGCACTTTTATATGAAAGGAAAAATAATAGTTCTTGTTGCTGTTGTTATATTTGTGTGTTTTAGGTGTTTTCAAGATCTTAAGTGATGAAAATGAACTTGCAAATTGAACTTTTTGAAAATAATAAATTTTATTTAATGAAATGTATATTAATAAGCAGATTTTAAATATTTTTGGTTTTTTAGGTGTCGATAGAATAAGTGAAAATAAGAATATCCAAAAATTAAGGTATGTTTTACTTCTAGTTATATAAAGAATTGTGAACGTATAGAACTGATAAACTAATTTATTGTATCTATATCTAATTTATTTTAGAAAACCTGAGCCTTGAACTTGATGAATATCTAGGTTGGAATATCTGAAATTTAAAAGCTACAAGGGCTTTTTCTCTGTGGTTTTCAGACTGTTTTCAGTGGAGCCCTCTGTGTTCCATAGAGGTATCTCTGGGGCAGAGAGGAAGGTGTTTAGTTGGGGGCTCAGAAGATTTAAAGAAAGGTTTCTACCACTTAAAAACGGATTGAAAAGCACAACTGCAATTTTATTTAGCAAAGGTGGAAACTGAGACTCAGAGATATGAAAAGGTTTGCCCACATTCTCACAGTTAATGGATGACAGAATTATGTTTCCTGATTCTGAGTTCAGTGCTGCTTCTATATTGTGTCCCTACTGGATGGGTGGTGAAGTGTGATCTTAAATAGCTTAATTCTATATTACATTATAATGGCCCTGTGTTTAGTCACTGCAGATGAAACCCACTTTCTTTTCTGTTGGTGCACCTATATGAAGCTTACATCTTCTTTCTAGATAAATAAAAAGATATAGCCATTTGTTATGAGAAAGTATGTTAGTATATATTGCCTAAATTATAAAGATAGTATTATTATTCATGTTATTACTATCCTATTATGTGATATACATATATATTGAGGCAGGTAATATATAGGAAGGCCTGCACATGAGTTATCTTGGTTAACCCTTATTCTTTTGGGGTATATACTCTTTATCTTATAGTCAGTCTTACAGAGGTTAAATATTGTTTTCAAGGTGATACAGTTAGTAGATCACAGAATTAGGATTTGAACCCTAGCCGTCAATGACCACATCGAGAGAGAAAGAATGTGATTGAGAAAGCAGATAGCGAGAGTGATGTAAGGTTAATAAGCAATTAACAGTAACTCAGGCAGTAAAGTGCTGTTCAACACGAACTGTTCTCCTTATTATGTTTCTGAGACTGTACCAGCCCAGATATGTTTATTTGGATCAGTCCTGGGGTACTTCAGAATTTCCCAAGGAAAACCTACCTGAAGACTGGTTCTATGCGAGTATCGGTCAGTTCTATAAAATTCCATCTCAGGTTTCTGTGGAAGGCAGAGTGGTGCATCATGCTAGGGGCTTGCGTCATTAGTTGATGCGTCCAAGAATCTAAATAGAACATACATTGTAAGCAATCTGTACCCAATCAAAATAGGGCTTGGATTCTAAATCAGCTTGCTATGGATACAGTTATTCATTCTATCATCGTCATGGGAGAGGTCCACCTGAAGTAGCAGCCATAAGAAATCAAGGTGACTATTCACACGAGGGAAGGTATGAGTGTACATCCACCATGGCCTTTTGGAATCCAAGGAGAAGGGATAAGAACCCAGGAGATACTTTTAAGCCCTTTAGCTCAACTGTATAACAAAAACCAGAGCCTATAAACTATTTTTCTCCAAAAGTTCCCTCTATGTGGTCTGTGATTTCTGAGGCCTTTCTACAACATTCTAATCAAATAGCCAGAGTAAGATATTTGCATATTAATGGCTATTACTTGCCAGAAATTTAAGGCTCCTTTTCAATGTGAACCTGTTTATAATTTTCATAATAGATAGAATTGTTCATAATAGATCTTGGGCATACCAGAAGAGGCCAAATCTCACCTCTGTATTTTACTTAGAGATGTAAAACAAACACATCTAAGTTCATGTTATGATCATGACCAAATCAACCAAGTGCAAAGTTTTAACAATTTTATGATTTATTTTTTGCCAGAAATCCTTAATAACTTCGTAAGCTTTATGCCAGAAGATAAGAATAATATTTCAATTCTTATAGTGTCATGAAAGTAGAGAAACATTGAATACTTGACCAAATCGAGGATATGGTCAATTTAAAATCACATAAATCTGAATTACAGATATTTCTAAAATGCGGATTTCACTATTCCAAGGCACATAAACTAACTACCAGCATTGGCAAATAGAGGTACTAAGCATCTTCTTTACAAATAAATGGTTGTTTTAAAACTCTTGTTTAAGTAAATAAACCTGTGCTGTCTTCTTTAAACTACTATTTTACTAAGAAAGAACTTTCCTCTGAAGGACTGCCGCTTTCCGATGGCCTGTTATGTTCAGTGATACTGAATTAATGAATCGATTGTATTCGTCATCTTATGTCAAAGTAAACAGGCATGGTTTCCGCTTACCTTGCTCTTATGTTCTGTTTCCTGCTCAATACTATTTTTGGTATTGGATTAGTATATGATTTCCCAGTACTGGGCTGTGGTTCTACCCGTCCTGCTCATACCTTTATGCTTTTAATCTATCTGTAATTTCTGATGACATTGCTCAGTAATTTAAATTTTCTTAGTGTCATTTGTCATCCTGAAGAATCCCAAAATGCATCATTTTCGTGTGTAAGTAAAATTATACAACAGTCATGATGAAACTTGTTTAAATGAGAAGAGTGTTTTCCCCCCTCTTCTATGTGGAACATTCAAATTGCCTAGCAATCTTGACTAACATTCCATTTGTTACAGTTCTTTATGGAACGTCTCCCTATTTTGTACTTATTTCCTAAGAAATGCTAGCACGAACCATATCAAGGTAGAATTTATCTTTAATTGTGGTTTTGACAGATGGCATTGCAGTAATCAAAAGAAAGAAAATGTGAGTGAAATAAGGAATTCTGCTCAATCAAAAAACTCTGTTTAGCTCACAGGTTTTTTAAAAATGTTTAACACTGCATGCTTACAGTCATGAGTTAATGTAAAAACGACAGGCAGTGTGTTCTATGCGATCTGCCTCTTTTCATCACTTTAGTGGTCTTCTCCCACATCTGTTTCATTTTTTTAAAAGAACCAGGATTTCGATTTATTAATTTGGCCTCTTGTTTTTGTATTCTACCTCAGTTTCTACTTTTATATTTATTATTTTCTACATGTGCTTTCTTTTACCTTTTTAATGTTGTTTTACCTTTTTTATTTAAAAAATTTTTTGATATATTATGTTCATATATATATTTGTGGGGTGCGTGTGAAATTTTGTTACATGTGTAGAATACGTGGTGATCAGGTCCGAGTGTTTAGGGTATCCATCACCTGAGCATTTATCATTTCTGTGTGTCATGGACATTTCAAATCTTCTTTGTATAATAGCTATTTTGAAAAACAACACATTGTTTACTCACCCTACTCTGCTATTAAACATTAGAACTTATTCCTTCTAACTGCATGTTTGTACCCATTAACCGACCTCTCTTCGTACCCCCCAACACACCCTTCCCACTGTCTGGTATCTGTCATTCTACTCTCCTCCTTGTGATCTACTTTTTTAGCTCCCACACATGAGCGAGAACGTGCAGTATTTGTCTTTCTGTTCCTGCCTTACTCCACTTAACATAATGACCTCCAGTTCTGTCCATGTTGCTGCAAATGACATGATTTCGTTCTTTTTTATGGCCGAATAGTATTCTATTGTGTATATACACCACATTGTCTTTATCCATTCATCCCTGATGGGCACTTAGATTGATTCCGTGTCCTTGCTCTTGTGAATAGTGCTGTGATAACTATGGGAGCACATGTGTCCCTTTGATGCACCGACTTCTTTTCCTCTGGGTAGGTGCCCAGTACTGGGATTGCTGGATCGTACGGCAGTTATGTTTTAGTTTCTGAGAGATCTCCATACTGTATTCTATAGTGGCTGTACTAATTTACACTCCCACCCACAGTGCACAAGAGTTCCCTTTTCCATCCTTTTGTATTAGAGATTTAACTCATTTATTTTCATTCTTTCTTTTTTATTGATATAGGTGTTTAGGGCTAGGAATTTTCTTCTTTTCACTACTTTTAATATGTCTCAGATTCTGATATGTAGTGTTTTCATTATTATTTTTCAGAAATTCTTTAATTTGTGTTTGTATTTCCCTTATATAAAAGTTGTTTAGAAGAAGTTATTATTTCCCTTATATAAAAGTTGTTAAGAAGGCCTTTTAATTTCCAGGTGGAAAAGCTTTTTTAGTTTTGGGATTTCATTTTTATTTTTTATTGATTTATTTTTTTTTGAGACAGAGTCTCACTCTGTTGCCCAGGCTAGAGTGCCGTGGCGTCAGCCTAGCTCACAGCAACCTCAAACTCCTGGGCTCAAGCAATCCTACTGTCTCAGCCTCCCGAGTAGCTGGGACTACAGGCATGTGCCACCATGCCCGGCTAATTTTTCTATATATTTTTAGTTGTCCAGCTAATTTCTTTCTATTTTTTTAGTAGAGACAGGGTCTCACTCTTGCTCAGGCTGATCTCGAACTCCTGAGCTCAAACGATCCTCCCGCCTCAGCCTCCCAGAGTGCTAGGATTACAGGCATGAGCCACCGCGCCTGGCCTCAGGATTTCATGTTTAAATTTTAGTTATTACACTGTGACCAGAGGGTGTTGTTTGTAACATTTCTACTTTATGGAACTTACTGATCTTTTATTTATGTCCTAGAATATGATTGATTTTTGTGAGTGTTCCATATACTCTTGAGAGGAAAATATATTCTCTATTATTAAAGTGTAGTATTCGACATATAGCCAAAGGTCTACCTTAGTGATTATTTCATCTAAATCTTTTATATCCTCACTTATTTTTTGTCCACTTGGCCTGTCTCATACTAAGTGTCCTGTTAAAGTCTCTCATTGCTTCTGTGTTTCTTCTTATTATTGCGTCTTCTGTACTTTATATTTCATCTAAGTAATTGCTATATCATGCAGTATATCATATGGTATATCATATGGTATTATATCTTTATTGTGGAATGTGGCTTTTAGCTTACAATGTCCTTTGTCTTATTTAATGCTCTTTGGCTCGAAGAATACTTGGTCTGTTATCAGGATTTTAACCCATGCTTTCTTATTGTTTTTGCGCATCTCTTTATTTTTAGCCTTTTTGAATCTTTCTGTTTTAAGCATGCGTCTTGTACAGAGGTGTTTTTTATGAGCCAATTTGAAAATCCTTTTCTTTCGTTCTTTTTTTTTTTTTTTTTTTTTTAAAGAGGGTGCTGTTCCGAGGAGGGTTATTCAGTTTCCTTGTTGTTGTTGTTAAGACAGAGTCTCACTCTGGGGTCTTGGGTGGAGGGCAGTGGCGTCATCATAGCTCACTGCAACCTTCAACTGAGCTCAAGCAATCTTTCTGCCTCAGCCTCACAATCAGCTGGAACTACAGGCATGCGCCACAACACCCAGCTAATTTGTTTTTTTTTTCTTTTGTATTTTTAGTAGAGACGGGGGTCTCACTCTTACTCAGGCTGGTCTCGAACTCCTGAGCTCAAGCGATCCCCCACCCGCCTTGGCTTCCCAGAGTGTTAGGATTACAGGCGTGAGCCACTGCCAATTCTTTTCTTTCGGTAGGCAAGTTAAGTCCTGTCACGTTTATCAACAACTGTTATGTTTGGTCTAAACTCTGTTATATTATTTTCACATTGTATTATTTTGGGGTATAATGACTATACGCATTATGTCATATTTGCTGTTTATTTGGTTTTTTGGTTTTCTTTTTTACTTTTAAAACTTCTTTTGTCATTTAAGAAGGTTTATATTTTTGCTCTAGTGGTTACTTTTATATTAATACTTTCTCTAATGCACCTATAAACCCCTGTTTTCATATTTAACCTTTTACTTTTTGTCGGTTTTAAATAGTGTCCTTTGACCACTACATATTACATTTACAACAGCCATTTTTCAAATGAAGCAAGAGATTATGATTAGCTATTTTATGTAAACGTTCAGGAGTATTCTTGTAAATAATTCTTACAAGCTCCATTACTATAACTGATTTTTCAAAGTTCTCATGGAATAATGCAAGAATTTGCTGTTCTCAGATATTTCTGTGAGAAATGTATTACAAAATTTTAGCTTCAGCATTATGGATTACTGGGCCACGTTCTGGATATGTAATATCAATTCTCATTTTCAGTAATTCTTTTAGGAAGTTCATATAATCATAGAGGTCTTCAAATACAACTGTATTCCTTTCCCCAGGATGCAATCTCCAGAAAAGAGAGCATTTTCCTCTTCTAAGAGCAGAGCTATGTGATCATTAGTGTGGCCAGGTGTATATATAACTCTTAGAGTGGCTCCCTCAGTTTTAATTACATCATCATCTTTCAGATAAACATATTATTGCTCTCCATTTCCTAGAATTTCTTCTCTATGAGGATTCCATGGGAATTTTTTAATACAATAGGTAGAGTCTGGGGCTGGTCCCCACTACGTAGGTGTTGGTGCCCGGCAGGGTCATGGGACATGCCCAACACGTGCACCACGTGACTAGACAGCCCTCAGTGCCCGCAACGTGGCAGCCATCTCCTCCTCAGCCACAGCTGGCCTGTGGTGTGCCCAGCTTCCGCAGCACGGAACAACAGGGTAACTTTAGCAGAGACTTGAGAAGAACTGCCCCAAACCAGAGCACAAATTACCATAATAATTAAAGTATTCATTTTTGATTTTCAAGTTGTCTTTAATAACTCATTTGATCATGAAAATCAATAATTTTCTCAAGATTCTATTCACTTATTAATTTTATGCAACAAAATATTTCTGTATAAATAATTTTTCTAGGGAAAAAATGTTATTAAATTCCAAATATTAACAAAGTCAGTTCCTGTTCTTCTGTGAACTTTTTTCACATACTACCTTATTAATAAAGATTGAATCCTTGTCTTGGCAGACAAGAACCCAAAGAAACAAACCGGGAAGCATTTATAGTTCAAGATCTCTAAGAAGAGGTAGCAATATTTAATATGGAATCAAAACCTTGTGAATCAAATACTGAAGATCTTTTATCAAGTAGTGGCATTACATCCAATGGAGGTATGTGCCCTTTATAAAACAAAATGAGGAAAAAGTCAGAATTTAGCAATCTTCATAATATTCATTGAAGCTGCTGTTTTTAAGTATGTTTTGTTTTTAACTGTGTGGGGTACAGACCATGGTCATGTATGTCTACCATATTGTTTATAATTCTACTTTTTGAGGAAGAAATTGCTTAGTTTTTTTGAACTAGCATATCTGTTTTTTAGCAGATGTTTATATTACCTTTTTGTTTTAAAAATAGTTTCCATAGTGAGGCGCTTCAGCCTTGGCACATTCCACCGTGGTTCCCTAATGCCTTCCCTCCTGCTGTGTTTCCTGGTCTGCCTTAAGTCAGAATTCTGTATCATTTTTACTTCTTTTCTTCACCTATTTCCACAGCCAGTCAGGTACAGAACCCTGCTCTTTCTACCCTCAGAAATGTCTCTTGAATCCATTTTTCCCTCTCTGTTCCCATTGCTTCAGTTCTGGTTCAGGACCTATCACCTCTGATCCAAATGATTTCAATCAAAAGGTAGCAGCCAGGAAAACAGACACAGCTGGAATAAACAAGCGGAATTTAATACAGGGAATTGGTTGAAAGAGCCGCGAAGCCTAAGGGTTGAAACTACCCAGAGATTAGCAGCTGTAGGAAGATACGACCACCCCTTGGGCTGGAAGGACAATTAGAAGAGGAGCTGTTATAAGGACGTAGAACCTAGAGCTAGGACTGCGGAGAGGGCTGCCTGGTGGCGCTGAAGCCCCCACTAACTGCCAGAAGCCCACCTGAGGCAGGGTGAGAGGGAGCAAGACCTCGGCTTCTCCCCTCCTTCTGCCTTCTGCTCTTCCGCCAGCACACCCCATTGAAAACTTGCTGGGAAGCGAGTTGGGAAGGGAGCTGGGCAAAGTAGTTCTCTACAACACTCGACAGAAAAGGGGAAGGGCAGGGAAAGGATTCGAGGGCAATCAGGCAAATGACCTGCACAATCCTTGACTGTCTTCCCTGTCTTGGTTCTCTCATCTAGCTCATTCTTTTCTTTTCTGTTTTTTTGGTTTTTTTTTTTTTTAATAGTCTATCATAGAAGCCAGATCCATGTAAGTTTTTTTCAATAGAAATTCAGGTTTGGGGTAGGATCATCACAGATATAACTCACTCTTTTAGTGCACCCAGAGTTTATTCTCAGTTACAGATCTGTTGTTTCACTGGCGTGCTTAAAAACCTTTATTTCAGTACCCTTATTGTATAAAAGTTTCTGCTTCTCAGGATGCTCATACTATCCTAAATGCCACTGTCATCCCCACCTCCCTTGGCCTGCTCCACTCATTCACCTCCCACATAGCTATACCCCTGTACTCATCACGGGCACTTAGTTCATGGTCTCTCCCTTCTTGGGCACATCATCATGCTGTAATATGGTCCTCAGGGACCACCCCTCTGAGATCTTAGACTCACAGCTTCTTGACTTCTTAAATTCTTATCATCTTGACCTTTACTCTAGCCACCCACTCCTTTATCTTAGATCTTATTACCAAAAACTGTTAGACTTCTGGCTGGGCCTGGTGGCTCATGCCTGTAATCCTAGCACTTCCAGAGGAGGCCAAGATGGGAGGATCGCTAGAGGCCAGGAGTTTGACACCAGCCTCAGCAAGAACAAGACCCTGTCTCTACAAAACAAAAAAGTAGAAAAATTAGCTGGTATGGTGGTCCCAGCTACTTGGAAGGCTGAGGCAGGAGAATCCCTTGAGTCCAGGAGCTTGAGGATGCAGTGAGCTATGATGACACCACTGCACTCTAGCCAGGGCAACAGAGTGAGACCTTGTCTCAAAAACAAACAAACAAAAAAACCCAAAAAACCTGTTGGACTTTTGAAATCCAACCTCCTATCTCCCACCCGTCTTACTCTCTTATCCCTGGAGAGCACCTATTTTTCTGCCTCATGAAGGTAGTGGTTCTAAACTATGGCCCCATGTCAAAATCACTTTTTGAGATTTTACACATTTAAATGGCTTAGATCCACACCTAGAGATTCCGATTCAGTAGGTCAGGAGTGGGGCTCAGGCACCACTGGCTCCAGCTCTGCAGGGGGTCCTGATTTACAGCAAAGGTTGAGAACAATTGCTCTAGATTCTGCCATCTTCCCCCAAATTACTAACTCCTTCGTATCCGCACTTTGTTTTGTATTATTTATTATTTCAGCCAATCACTTGCAAATACCCTCAACTTCCTTTTCCCTTTATTTTTCTGTTGCATTTGGAAAACCCAGATCCTCATCAGGATTTTTACTGGGCTGCTACAAGATTTTGCTGGCGAAAATACACAAATGTGGATTTTCCACCAGTTTGCCTCTTCAAAGTCATAGTCTCCTATCTCACCTGAATGCTGCTGAGAAATCTATCTCATGATTTAGCTCGTTTTGTTTTTTTTAATTTTCCATAATACTTATTTCAAAATTATACCATTCTCAAGTCCCTTCCCCTACCACCTTCTTTCTCACTCTTGGAGAGCATCATTTCCTAATCTTTACAGAAAGTAGAACCCCTTGTGCTGGTCCTCTCTTACCTCCTCGTGTCTTGCCCCTCAGGCCCACTGTTTTTTGCATTCTTTACCACTTTCCCTCGTGGCTCCTTTATTCCCCCCTGCTGTCACCACCTCTGCCTCCTCCGAGACCCAGCTCCAGAAACGATCCCCACTCACTCATATCTTCGTGTCCATTTGCACTCTTCCATCAGTAAAAACATGCCAGGTCTCCCCAACCTAAAACCACTAACAAATACGTATAACACACAAACCAAAACAACAAAAACCCTTTTCCTCAACCTATGCCGTCATTATCTCTCCTTTCCTTGACAGCTGTGCCTTCTGCAAGAAAAGTCTGTATTCACTGTCTTCATTTCTTCTCTGTCCATTCACTCTATAAGCAACTGCCTTGTGGCTTTTGAGCCCAGTATTCCAATTACATCACTCTGGCCAAGGTGACCAGATTTCCCCACTTTGCTACATTCTGTAAGCCCTTTCCCCCACCCCAGCTTTTTATTTTGAAAATTGTTCAAAGTTATAGAAAAACTGAAAGAATAGTACAGTGAACGCCTATATGCTCTTCAACTGGATTCACCAACTGTCAACATTTTATCATATTTGCTTTATCTCTCTATACCTACAATATATATTTTGTTTTGCTGAACTATTTGAAAATGGGTTGAAAACATCATGATTCAAAACCTGAATGTGCATCTCCTAGGACTAGGGTGATTTTGTACATAACCACATTATCATGTCTAAGACAATCATTATCAATGCAGTATCATCTAATATGTTCATATTTAAATTTCTCCAGTTGTCTTGCAAAAAAGTCTCAGGTATTTGTTTTTTAATCTGGGATCCAATCAAAGATCATGAATTGTATTTGGTTGTTTGGTCTCTTTATTCTCTTTAAATCTATAACCATTCTCTCTCTCTCTCACACACACACACGTGTGCACACACACACATGTGTGCACACACACACACACATACTTTCTCATGGCATTGGCTTTAAGAGTTCAGACCAGTTGTATAATATCCCTCATACCAGTATTTTTTTACTATTTCTCATGTTTAGATTCAGATTAAACTCATTTGACAGGAGTTTTACATAAATGATACATACTTTTTATAGCATACATCAGGGAACACATCCTGCCACATCCCTCTAATTTAAAGTTACATTTCCCCCTTTATAATTAACAAGTAGTCTGTAGGGTGTCCTTTGAAACCTTGTGAATAACCTGGTACTAAATACTCTTTCATCCAGTGGTTTTCTCATCAACTGAAGATCCTTGCCTGAATCAGTTATTACATTGATGATTTTCTAGTTTTATCATAGTTCTTATCTGGCATTCTTCAGGAAAGAAAAGCTTTCCTTGTTACCGTTATGGATCCACAGATTGTTTATAATTCAAAATGCTGTGATGCCTTGCTGACACCATTGTTTTTATGCTGAGTTGTATCAAATTCGGCTGGCCCCTTTTAGTTGGCTCCTGTGTCTTTTTAAATACATGACTACTTTGTTGCTTTCCGGATATAAAATATTCCAGGGGCAGCTTGTATTTGACCTGGACTCAGCCGCTTTGCTGAGAAGCCCTGGTCCTTTTCGAAGGGGATCATACTGGGAAACTGAAATCTGGTCTGCATATTGCTACCGAGGTGCCATGTGTCTGGGACATTTCAGTGGCTAAAGCTTGGAAATAGATTTTTTTGTCATGAGTTGAAAGCACTGATAATTCACATGCGACCATAGAGATCTTCCTTATCTGCCCCCACTCCATACTTGTGTCTCCTCTACAGTGAAAACCTTAATTTCCAAAACTTCAATATATTTACTTTTTATTTTCTATAATACATCTGAAATTGTTTCAGAATTATTATAATGCTACCACCACTAACAACTTACCTACTAAGTAAAGTTCACCAAGGCTGGCTGTATGGTTAGTATATTATGTTCTAAAATTATTTGAAGGATTTTTCTGTGAGGTTATGTTATCAATTTACTTATTTGCCTAGGTTTGCTTGTTTCTATTAGTATTTAATTTAATTTTTATTTAATTTTATTTTTAGAATACATATAACATTTATGTGATTCAGAAGTAAAAGCTTTATAAAAAGGTATACTCAAGTGGGTCTTGCTCCCATCCCTGTCCTTTCTACTCTTTTCCTACCAATCCCCATACCCCTGGAGATAACTGTTTTCATGAGTTTCTGTTTTATTCTTCCAGCGTTTATTTTTGCAAAAGTAAGCGAATGTTACACGTACACACACACACACACACACACACACGCACGCACGCACACACAAATGGACATATACTCTTATGTCCCCTTTCTTATACAGAGGAGGAAAATTAACCTCCACCTCTTCAATGGAAGAATATTAAGGAATTTTTGGACATATTTTAAAACCACCATAGTTTGCCCTCTGATCATAAATTATTTACGTTTCTCTCACATGTAAAATACATTCAGTCCCTCCCAAGAAGGTTCCTAACAGTCTCATCCTATTACAGAACCAGCTAAAGGCCAAACATGCTTTATCTAAATTAGGTTTGGGTATGGATGAAGTCCCTCAGCTGTAATTCTCAAGCACAGCTCCTTGAGTGCGGTTCCTCTTAATCTGAAGACCTGAGACACCCAGCATAAAATGGTAGGGCAGGAATAGGATGACCACTGTCAACACTCCTAGTCAAAAAGGGGGAAACAGGAGTACATGCGTCCATCGTAATTCTGAAATCCAGCTGGGTGCAGGTTGACCATTCCTTGACTGGGGCTCAAAGTGTGGAAATAGTTCTCCATGGTTGAAGCTAGGTTTGAATTTTGTCTGTATACTATTATAGGTTTGTATTTTGAAAAGGCTTCTCTGGCTTCAGTGTGAGAATGGATGAGACGAGGGTAAGACTGAAGGTAGAGAATCCAAGTAGAAGGCTACTGTCCTCAGGACTCTTGAGTTTGACTTTGAGTCATCCTTGCTTTTGGATGAAAGGTGGTAGCATGTTTCTACCTTAGTGGTTTTCTCAGCCTGCTTGTGGACATTTGGGTTTTTTTTGTTTTCTTTTGTTTTTGTATCTCACATTATCTCTGGCCCTCAATCTAAGCCAGCTGTGTTTCTTGAATATAATTCTTAAAAATCTTTGTGGATCTCCTATGAATCTTACTGAGTTTCATTTCTTTTGTCTTCCTTTTTCAATATTGGTGTTTCCTCAGAGTATTCTTCTTGATGCTCTTCTCTTTTCACTCTACACTCTGTCCCTGATGAAGCCCTTGACTCCAAGGATTCATTAGAACTCATATGCTGATGATTCGAAGGCCTTATCTCTGAAACAAAATGCACTCCTGAACTTTAAGTCCATGTACGCTATTTGCAAATCAAACCTTATTACATGGATGTTTCTGAAGTAAAACCCAAACCAAGGGCCACTCTTTGTTTGCTTTGTTTTATTTTTTTAAGAGGCGAGGTCTTGCTTTCTCACCAGGCTGGAGTGCAGTGGCACCATTACAGCTCACTGCAGCCTCCAACTCCTGGCCTCAAGCAATCCTCCCACCTCAGCCTCCCAAACTGCTGGGATTACGGCATGAGCCACTGCGCCCAGCCTCCAAGAGCCATTCTTGGTGTGTCCCTCTGTCTTAATTACCACACATATTTCTCAAGTCCATGTCCTTATTTCTGTCACCACCGCCTCTCGCTTTAGGGAAGGCAGATTCTTGCCATTTCTCGCCGGCATTGTTGAAAGCCTTCTCCTACCTGGATTCTCTACCTTCGGTGTTACCCTCGTCTCATCCATCCTCCACGCTGAAGCCAGAGAAGCCTTTTCAAAATACAACCCTGTTATGTGACTTCTCTACTTTCAAGTCCTTTATTAATTCCTTAGGGCTTTCCAGATGAAATCCAAACTCCTTGGCGTGACCACAAGGCCCTTCCTGATTTGTCCTGCATTTTCATTCTTGTATCTGGCCACTGCTTTCCTCCCACCCAGAATATCCGTGCTGTCTCAGACCTCCCTGCCTGTGATCATGGTGCTCCCACTGCCTGGACTGTCCTTCCGACTTTCCTGTCCTCCAGACTGGTTAATTCTTGCTCATAGATACTTGAAGCCTCGTTTAGCTTCCAGTATCCTTTGGTCTCCCTTCTCCCTTCAGTCTGTTCCTCCTTTGTGCTTTGTGTTTCTCTCTCTGAGAGCTCTTACTACTCTTTCACTTCTCTGTTTTCCCCTTGAGATCTCAACTTCTTCAGAGTTCAATAAGGAATCACCTAGCATAATGTTTGCCACAAAATTATTTTATGAAAAAGTTAATTAATGAATTCTTTAATATTTAGGTTCTTCGAGTCCATTTTTTGTGTCATCTGTTCGTGGTACAATAATTGAAGACATATCTTCAGCTGGGACTTTGACACAAATTCCTTTTTTTCCTAAATATGAAGTGGAGCTTGATTCTCATAGAAAAATCATCCCTTACCCTGGAAAGGAACACATTGAACGTGTTTTGGAAGAATATTCGCTTCAAGTCAAAGATTTGCAGAGAAGACTAAGTGAAGTGAGTCGCATTCTTCTCTTGTAGCCCCTGATGCCATTTGGGGGACAACAGCGAGGGCACATTGCCTTGTTCATAGAACCTAAACTTCCTGGAAGAAAAAGTTAACAGTAGATTTATTGGTTAAACTTGTTTATTTGACCTGTGTCTTTTGTTCCAGTATTAAAAATTGGGCTAATGAAAAATTACATATCTATTTTCCTTTTGTTAATAATTATTCATAATGCCTTGGTTTCATGATACATAATCAAACTTCAGTAGCTCCAAATTATAATTAATGACATTTCTCTGCAGTTATAATTAATAATTGGTGTAGGCCTGCTGTCCTGCTATCATGATACCTGATTTCTGTTTACAAAGCAGTGGTAGAGGGTAGGTTTTTAGATGTATGCGTGTACATGATAGCTAGGTAGCACAGAGAAGTTATTTGCTAAAAATTGTAAGTGGATCTTATGTAGCATCAAGCTGACCTTTTTAACTGCATATTGGGTCCCGGTAGTCCACAGTCTAAATGTGAAACTTCTTACCATGATATACAAAGTTCTTCATGATCCCACCTCTCCCTGGTACATTTTAGCCTTGTACGTTACTTATTGTCCATATGTATCATTATTCCAGCAATATCAAGCTACTTGCTCTTCCCTGGCTGTACCATGCCATTCTAGACCTTCATGCCTTTGCCCGAGCCCTGTGCTCTTCTCTGCCTTGTCTGCCTGGAAAACTCTTATTATTCACCCAGAGTCAGCTCAAGCATTTCCTTCTCTGAAGTCTTTCTTCTAGATGTTCTCCTCTGTACAGTTATTACCACTGATGCACATGTCTATTGCAATCTTAGTTTACTCATTAGCACTTTGTTCTATCTCATCTGATTGTGTGAGCACTTTTTAGGAAAAAAACCTGAAATTTTAAGTGCTGAAAATTGTGTATCACTGTGTTATATACAGGGGACATAAGATGAATAAGATAGGACTCATAAGGAGTTCACAGTCTTGGAGGGGAGATGGTCCTAGAAACAGTGACAGTACCTTGTGATAGATACACTAATGGAGATATGTAGAGACAAAGGAAGCACAGAGGTAGCAATGAGGAAAAGAAACAGGATCTTAATTTATTTTGTACATCCATCTCGTGGCTGAGTATGTGATGCTTTATTGGCTCCCAATAAATAAGTGTTAAATCAGTAAATGAATAACATGGCTATTCGGGTACTTGTACTATTTACCATGTACCTCCTAAGTGGCAGACATTGTGCTAGTACCGGATATATAAGGATGGAAAAGACATGGTCCTTTCCATGTGCACACAGTTACATTCCTGTGGTTGAGATATTTAAAATAGAAAATGATGGTAACAATGAGATCTGTGCTACAGCAGGAGTAAACAATGACGCTAAAGCCAACCGATGCCTTACATCCCTTATCTTACTGACTTCTCAACAGTATTTGACACAGATGACTATTCTTTTTTTTTTTTTTTTTATTTTGAGACAGAGTCTCGCTCTGTTGCCCGGGCTAGAGTGAGTGCTGTGGCATCGGCCTAGCTCACAGCAACCTCAAACTCTTGGGCTCAGGTGATCCTCCTGCCTCAGCCTCCCGAGTAGCTGGGACTATAGGCATGCGCCACCATGCCCGGCTAATTTTTTTTCCTATATATTTTTAGTTGTCCAATTAATTTCTTTCTATTTTTGGTAGAGACGGGGTCTCGCTCTTGCTCAAGCTGGTCTCGAACTCCTGAGCTCAAACAATCCTCCCGCCTTGGCTTCCCAGAGTGCTAGGATTACAGGCGTGAGCCACCGCGCCCGGCCGCTGACTATTCTTTTTCTCTTCAAGTGCTCTTTTCTGCAGAGCTCATGGAAACACACTCTGCAGATTTTCCTCGAGTTCATTCTTTTTCAGACTCTTGTTCCAGGAAAACCCTCCATAGGCAGTCATAGTGATTCCCATGGCTCCTATTGCCAAATATATGCCAAAGAACATCCAGTTTATATTTCCAGTGCAGACCTCTTATCTGAGCTTCATGCTAGTTGGTATATCCAGGTACCTAACTGGACATTTCTACTCCAAGTGTTCCTTAGGCTCCATAAATTCAACATTTCCAACTGCATACATGAGCTTTCCCCCAAACCTGCTGTACCCCACTGTTCTCTCTGGCTGTATGTAGTGCCACCTTTACATGAGTGCACAAGGCAGAAACCTAATTCATTCTTGACACTGCTCCCTCTGTCCTCCTGACTCCCACTTTATCACCAAGGGCATCCAGTAGTACCTCACATATATTTATGAAATCTGTTTCCATTTCCGCTGTTACCATCCTAAATTCAGAACACTACAGTCATGCGCCTGGACCATAAGAGGAGAAGTTAGAGGGACTTACCCTACAGTGACTACATATGTATACATTGTCAACTGCACAGTCATGTAATATCCTAGTACATTTCCTTTGTTGTGTAGATTTTCGTTGTTCCTGTGGTTCCTAATTGCCTTTCTTTTTTCTTACACTGTTTGCCTTTATCATATCCTCATTAGAAAAAAACTCAATTATCTACGTTTCCTATACCCTCCTTGGACCCAGGACTCTCTAAGTGTCTTCTGATCTTTTGCCCAGTCTAGATTAGTTTCTCCTTAAGTCTCTTACAGAACTATTTTCCAGAGACTCCTGCTACTGCTTTCCTGGTTGCATCATGGTTTCCAGGATTCCCTGTTTTCTACTTTTTTGATCTACTTCTTCATTTAGTCAAAACATGTCTTTTGTAACTTCATAAGAAAGAATGTATGGGAGATAAATTTTATGAACCTTTGCATATCTGAAAATGACTTCATTTTACACTCATGCTTGATGGATAATTGGCTGGGTAAAGTTGAAAGTCATTTTCTCTCAATCCTTTGAAGATTATTTTGTCCTTGCATTTAATGTTGCTTCTGAGAAGTAGATGTGTATGTGATTCTTGTTCCTTTGTAGATTATATGTTTTTATTTAATTGAATTTCATCTTTATGGTCTTCTCTTTGTCTCTAAAATTCTACAATAATGTGTTTAGGTGTGGATTTTTGTTTTTTCATCCACTGTGCCAGGGACTCTGTAGACCCTTTTGGTCTGTAGATTTGTGCCTTTCAGCTCTGAGGAATTCAGTTGTGTTTTTTCTTTGACTGTTTCCTTCTTTCTGTTTTTTTAGTTCCCTCTTTCTGAAGATCCTATTGGCCACATATTATCTCCTAGGGTTAGACCTCTAAATCTCTTACTTTTTCTTTCAGAATTTTTGTCTACTTTTTCTGACTTTGGAGGGCATTTCTTGACTTGCAGTATTTCTATTGAATTGAACTTTTTAGTTTGCAACCATATTTTTAATTTCTAAGACTTTTTCTCCCCTGATCATTTATTTGGCATAGCATCCTGTTCTTGCTGTATGGTAATAATGTCTCTTGAATTTCTCTGCAAATACAAGTTTTTGGAAGTGTTCTTCAAATCCTCGCATTATCTGTCTTTGTTTCCTATGTATGTTTTTTTCTGGGTCTTTCCTTGTTTATTTACTGTTGGCCTGTTTATTATTTTAGAATCTTTCTTCAGTTGTCCAGTGGTTTTTGGTTTTTATTCATATTCAAGGATCAGGCAGTAACAAAGCTGGTGGCAAACTCTATTCATGCGCAGAGCCTGATGGCTTTGCTTTAGGATGATTAGGTAGGGCATCAGTTATTATGCTGGGGTATCTTTCAGTGCCTGATTTCAGAAATTTTTGTGAATTTCTCTATAGCAGAACACCTTGATTTTTGGGTTGGTGGTGTCTGCTGCCAGGTATATTAAGTGGGTGGGAAGCAGGGGTTGACTTTTATGTATAAAGAATTTCAGCCAATTCTCCTGTTTTCAGGAACAAAATTTATTCCCATCTCTTTGTTGAGCTGGAAATCAGATTTGTTTTAGAAGCAGTGTTTTGGTTGTAGAGTATGGATTAAAAGGGGCCAAGCTTGAGACAAGGAGAATAGTTAAGGTGTTCCAGTATTCTAGGTGAGAAATGATTTAATTGGTCTCTGAAATAAAGTGGCAATGGAAGGAAGTCCCTATAAAAATAAATTAATAATATATAGTCGTTTGGAAATTATTAGTTATAAGGAAATGTGTTCCTCTAACGAAGATTAATTTCCATGGCTTTTTTTTCCCCAGAGCAATGAATTGCATGAGAAACAAAAGTTGTACTTAAGGCAATCAGTCATTGATTTGCAAACGAAACTTCAAGAGATGCAAATGGAGAGAGATGCCATGGCCGACATCAGGTTGGGATTTGTTATGTGAGATTATTTTTCAAAGCTTTACTCTTTATGGTAAAACTACTTCTGTGAATATGAGTTTTATCAATATTATTTCTTACCTTTTATTTATTTCTTAGACGAAGGGAGAGTCAGTCCCAGGAGGATCTAAGAAATCAGCTTCAAAATACAGTTCATGAACTTGAAGTTGCCAAATGCCTTAAGGAGGACATGCTGAAAGACAGCAACACTCAGATGGAGCAGCTACGAAAAATGATGCTTGGTCATGAGGGAGTGCTGCATGAAATCCGGTCAATCCTGGTTGACTTCGAGGAAGGCTCAGGCAAGAAAATATACGAGCACGACAGCATATCTACTACGCACTTCCACAACTTGGCCTCCGCCATTAGTAAAATCCTAAGAGAATTAGACACAGAGATTTCTTATCTTAAAGGGAGGATATTTCCAGTAAGTGGTGAGAACACTATTTCAATTTTATATTAAAATGCATTAAATGGATACCCCAGTTACCCTGATTTGATTAATCCACATTGTATCCCTATATCAAAATAGTACGTGTGCCCTCTAAAGGTATACAACTACTATATACCCATAATAACTTTTTTAAATGCATCAAAAGAATAGTATTAGGCCTATAACTTTAAAAATTTTTTAAAGTATGCCAAGTTCTCATATTTCTTCTCTGAAATAATAGAAGTTACTTCCACAGTGATCTCTCATAATAGAACTGCTTGATTTACCTGTGTAGCTTCATGAGAGTTTAGCCAAGTAAAAGATCTGATAAAATACAGTGATAGAATATATCTGATTTTAGTATTATTTCTATTTGCATTTTTCTGAAACATTCCTTTAGTTGAAAATTACTAATTTTTTTAAGCTTTATATTTACCAGTACCTAAATCAATGTCGTTTTTAAAAAACCAGGTAGAGGATCAGCTTGAAGCACTGAAATCTGAGTCACAGAACAAAATAGAACTACTTCTTCAACAGCATCAAGACAGGTAGGTTTCTGACCCTGAGATATAGAAAAGCACAGTGAAACTAAATCACAGTTTTAGTCTTTCATCTGCAATTCCAAAATCTAAAAAGCTCTGAAACACAGAACTTCTTTTCCATAGGCTTGTGGCATATTAAAACTCATATTGAAAAATTTTTTTCCTTACATTTAAAGCTGTGTGGAAGACTTTATTCGAGTCCGTTGTAACGGGTGTTGCTGTAAGGGAGAGGGATTAAGCTCGATTCCCAATATGACAAGGACAAGTGGGGATGGACAGCCAAGGCTCAGGGTGAGGGATCGGCGAGTGGAAAATTACTAGGAGGAGACATGGGGGTGGGGGGAGTCTTGCTGAAGGCAGGCTGAGGACTCAGATACCAAGGATGGGAGACGAGGGACTTGGTCAGATATCAAGGGTTGGTCAGATGTCACAGGTGGGAGGACTAAACTGACTTGGCAGAATTCTTGCTAAAACTGGGCTAGGCAGGCCAGAGGTTGAGGTCTCAGTAGAACCTCATTCGAGTTTGTTACTAACCTCTTGGCAAAACCTGATCTGAACTAAAGTAAAGCTTTTCACAGTCTTTATGATTTAATGTGAATATTTACAAACTTACTGTTCTATTCATAATATGTTTGGTTTATAGGATACTTCCCTAGATCTCACCGGGAGCATCGTATAATATATAGTACTTGCAATGTATTGCTATTGTAAAATGAAAAAAATTCTGAATTCCCCAACCTAGCTGTCTTCCAGAGGATTGGGATAGAAGATTCTGGACCTGTCATAGACACTTGTCATAAAAAGAGTAGTATGTACAAAGCCAAAGCAAAATACTAAATTTGAGAGTGTTGAAAATCATTAACTTTTGGAATAACTCAATAGTGAGGCAAATAGCAATCTGTATCAAATAACAATCACCACATTCTTTTTATAGGATTGAGCAGTTGATAAGTGAACATGAAATTGAAATAACAGGACTCACCGAGAAAGCAAGCAGTGCTCGAAGCCAAGCCAATAGTATCCAGAGCCAACTGGAAATCATTCAGTATGTGTGTCCTGGTGGTTTGAAACTGATAGTCATTTATCCTCATTTTAGAGATATTATTGTAATTAATTTTCTGTTCTAAGATATTTTAGAAATTGCTTAGTAAGGTTCTGTAAGAAAATAAGACTTTCCCAATATTGAAATGAACGGAAAAGATTACTTAACATATAGATAATATTATCTGACCATATAGGAAGTATTATTATAAGTAGTTGGGCCTCCTGGGATTGGCTGTTTTGAGTATTGTTCGTATTTCAGCTGATAGGATAAAATAAACACACGTGATATATATATATGTATATATATATGTATATATATATTTATATGAATATATATAAATAAAATGTATGTATATACATATAAATAATTTTATAATTTAAGCTGGTATGTTAAAAATTTCTGTATGAACATTTTTAATCACATACAAAAGTAGAGAGAAAATAGTATAATGAACTGCTATATACCTGTCACCCAGCTCTGACAGTTAACATTTTGAACTGAAGATTTCAAGAATCAATTTTGGAAAATAAAAGACTGTTTGCCAGATAATGCCATATGAAATAACTAGTAGTAGTGTCTAAAAGCTAGAGTACTCTTCAGCATCACACTTATTCTTAGTTTACTATTTGCTTTTATTCTCCTTCTAAACTCTTTTTAGAGAACAAGCAAGAAACCAAAATTCAATGTATATGCGCCAGCTCAGTGATCTGGAATCTACTGTTTCTCAGCTACGTTCTGAATTAAGGGAAGCCAAAAGGATGTATGAAGACAAGGTGAGTTTAGGTTTTGCTGTTCTGCTTCCAGAGACTATAATACACAGAATCAATTTTCTATTTTTAATAATTTATTTGAAAGTGAGGAATCAAAGTAATAATTTCAAATAAAAAGCAGTTTATAAGCTGGAGTAGGAGGATGCTAAATTGTTTTATATGTTAAATTATAGAAAAGCAATTTTAATTTTCATTCTATGCTCAAATTAATTCATTCTTAGAAAAATACTTTTGCATAGTTCGAGTAAATTTCTAAAAACTAAATTCAAAATAAGACCATATGAGAAGAATTAAGTATTGCGGGACTAATGCTTCCAGACACTTGCCCTTCTTTGGGCAACCCCTCGTTATAATTAGCACTGTTACTCCAGTGCTGGCCGTGGGAGGGAGCCATTTCTCCTTGGTTCAAGCATGGAAATAAGACCTTGACCTTTATCCCCTGTGGCACAGCTAAAATAAGGATGGGAAATTTAGACATGATTTTACTAAAGTCTAAGTAGTAAAGAGTAACATAAAACTGTATAATCTCAGTTATAGATTTGGGTCCTCTATAGCAGCGTCTTCCAAACATTTTTGATCACCAGTCACAGCAAGAATGTAGTTCACCTTATATCCAATACACACACGCAACTGAAGCAAGTTTCACAAAACAATATTTATCTCTATGACACGTGATGCTGGCTATTTTCTGTTCTCTTCAGATGCTGATGTGAAGCTCACTAAATTGATGTCATGATTCACAGGTGGGTTGCAGTTTGAATAACACTGCCTCCATTATAAACCTTCTTACTTAGCCCTTAGCCTAAATCCTTATGGCAAGGTCATTTCAACCACTGCCACCTCCAAGCAACTCTAAGGGACCTTAGGCTGCTTAAAGGAAACAGAAAGACAGAAAGAACGTTTGCTCTTTTCTGCCTCTCTGAGGCCTGCCTTTTGTGTTCTAGTTTCTTTTCTCAGGACGAGCTTTTCCCTGATGATTGATAGCAGGAATGTCCACTCCAATCTGGACAGACCAAGCCTA
>RJWJ010007290.1:0-58222 GCA_004363605.1 Indri indri | reverse complement strand
AAATGTGGTATATGTATACCATGGAGTACTATTCAGCTTTAAGAAACAATGGTGATATAGCACCTCTTGTATACTCCTGGATAGGGTTGGAACACATTCTACTAAGCGAAGTATCCCAAGAATGGAAAAACAAGCACCACATGTACTCACCATCAAATTGGTAGTGACTGAACATCACATAAGTGTACATATAAGAATAACATCTATTGGATGTCGGGTAGGGAGGGAGGGAGGGGGAAGGGGGAGGGGCGAGGGGGAGGAGGGGACGGATATATGCATACACAAAGGGTGCAATGCGCACCCTCCGAGAGATGGACACGCTTGGGACTGGGACTTGGGGGGAAGGGGGGGGCAAGGGCATCATACGTAACCTAAACACCTGTACCCCTATAAACAACAAACAATAAAAAAAAAATAGATTAGTACTCAAGAGTGGCTTCAAGTAATAAAATGAAAATGTATTACCAATTAAAGGAAAACACCAACCTGCCCAAAATAAATCTGAAATGAGAAACCAAATCCTGGAGTCTCCATCCCCATCCTTCCCACCCACCAGTCATAATTTCAAAAAAACAAACAAACAAACAAACAAACATTTAAAAATTTCACAAATATCTAAACACAGGAAGTCTTACGTTCATACCAGGGGAGTAAGATTCAGAACACAGATATATGTATGTGTGTGTGTGTTTGTGTGTGTGTGTGTGTGTGTATAATTTCAGGATATTATGAGGGTACAAACATTTTAGTTACGTTTTATGTCTTTGCCTTACTGAAGTGAGGATTAGAGGCATGCTCTTCCCCTCTACAATGCTCACTGCATCCATTAGTTGTGAGTTTACAACCCCCTCAACCCCCTAATCCCTGGAGAATATTACTGCCATGTGAGCACTATAGTGTTGACCAGTTAGTGCCAATTTGAGTACATGTGGAGCCCATTCTTCCAATCTTGTGATACCTCACTTTGGATAATGGGCTCAAAGTCAATCCAGGAAAGAGGTGCTAGATCACTGTCTTTTCTTATAATTGAGTAATATTCCATTGTATACATATACCAAATTTTAATAATCTACTCATGAATTTATGGGCACTTGTGTTGTTTCCACATCCTTGCAACAGTGAACTGTGCTGCCATAAACATTCAGGTGCAGATGTCTTTATCATAGAATGTTTTGTGATCTTTTGGGTAGATGCCTAATAGTGCTATTGCTGGATCGAATGGTGTTTCTATTTTTAGCTCTTTCAGGTATCTCCAAATTCTTTTCCACAGAGGTTGCACTAATTCGCATCCCACCAGCAGTGTAAGAGTGTTCCTGTCTTTCCACATCCTTGCCAGCATTTGTTGTTTTGGGATTTTTTGATAGTGGCCAATCTCACTGGGGTTAGGTGATATTTCATTGTGGTTTTGATTTGCATTTCTCTAATGATTAGAGATGTTGAGCATTTTTTTGTATGTTTGCTGGCCATTATTCTGTCTTCTTTTGAAAAGTTTCTGTTCATTTCCTTTGCCCATGTATTGATGGGGTTGTTTGATTTTTCTTGTTGATTTTTTTAAGTTCTAGATAGATTCTTGTTATCAGCCCTTTGTCAGATGTGTGGAGAGCAAATATTTTCTCCCATTCTGCAGGCTGTTTGTTCGCTCTAATCATAGTTTCCTTGGCTGTGCAAAAGCTTTTTAACTTGATCAAATCCTGTTTATGTATTTTTGTTGCTGCGGTGATTGCTTTGGGGGTCTTCTTCTAGAATTTTTTGCCTAGGCCAATGTCTGAAAGGGTCTTCCCAACATCTTCTGGGATTCTTAAGGTTTCATGCCTTAAGTTTAAGTCTGTTATCCATCTTGTATTGATTTTTGTGAGAGGTGAGAGGTGGGGATCCAGTCATTCTTCTGCATGCAGCTATCCAGTTTTCCCAGCACCATTTATTGAAAAGAGATTCTTTTACCCAGTGTATATTTTTGTCTGCTTTGTCAAAAATTAGATTACCATATGCGGATGGTTTCATTTCTGGATTCTCAGTCCTGTTCCAAAGGAATTAAGGGCATCCAAATGGGGGTAGATGAGATCAAACTCTCATTCTTTGCCGATAATATGATATTATATCTAGAAAATCCCAAGAACTCAACCAAAACAATCCTAGAATTGATAAATTAATTCATCAAATTCTCAGGATACAAAATCAATACAAATCAGCATTATGCATATACACCAAGAACATTCAAGCCGAAATTCAAATCAAAAACACAATACCTTTTTACAATAGCCTCAGAGAAAATTAAATATCTAGGAATATATTTAATGAAAGATGTGAGAGATATATATAGGGAGAACTACAAAACACTAAGTAAAAATATGGTAGAAGATGTAAACAGATGGAAAAGTCTACCTTGCTCATGGATTGGTAGAATTGATATTGTTAAAATGTCCATACTACCTAAAGTGATCTACAGAATTAATGCAATCCCTATCAAAGTACTATCATCATTCTTTACAGATCTAGAAAAAATAATTCTACACTTTGTATGGAATCAGAGAAGACCTTGTATAGCCAAAGCAATCTTAAGTAAGAAGAACAAACTGGGAGGTATCAGTCTACCAGACTTTAAGCTGTACTACATGGCTATAGTAACTAAAACAGCATGGTACTGGCACAAGAACAGAGACATAGTCCCTCTTCCTTTTGACTGGTTTTAGCATGGTATATTTTTTATCACCGATTTACTTTTAATTTTTACATGTCTTTATATTTGAATTGGGTTTCTTGTAGACAACATATAGTTGGATCTTACTTTTTTAATCTATTCTGACAATCTCTGACTTTTAATTGGTAGCTAAACCATTGATATTCAAAAGTACTTATTGATGTAGTTGGATTCATATCTACCATATTTATTACTGTTTTCTATTTGTTGACCTTGGTCTTTTTTCCTATTTTTGTCTTCTATTGTTTTTCTGCCTTTTGTGGTTTCAGCTGAGCATTGTGTACGATTCCATTTTTTCTATTTTCTCAGCATATCAGTTATTCTTGTTTTTCACTATTTGCCCTTGAGTTTGCAATATACATTTACAACTCATCCAGTCCACTTTCAGATAACACCACAGCATTTCATGGGTAACATGAATACCCTGTAATAAAAAATATTCCTAATTTCTCTCTCTCTTTCCTTCTATTATTGTTTTCATTTATTTTACTTATACATAAGCATGCATAAGCATATAATGTTATATAAGCATGCATAATTGAATACATTGTTGCTATTATTATTTTAAACAAACTTATCTGTTAGATCAACTAAGAGTAAGAAAAACGTCTTTATTTTATCTTCACTCATTGCTTCTTTGATGCTTTTCCTTTATTTATGAAGATCTAAGTTTCTGATCTATATCATTTTTCTTCTTTTGAAATAATTTCTTATAGCATTTCTTGCATGGCACTTCTTCTGGCATCAAAACAAATTCTTCAATTTTTGTTTGTCTGAGAAAATTTTTCTTTTTCCTTCACATTTGAAGCATAATTTCACTGTGTAGAGAAAGAATTCTAAGTTTGTGTTATTGTTTTTAACACTTTAAATATTTAACCTTGATCTCTTCTTGCTCACATAGTTTCTGAGGATAAAAGGAAGTCAAATGTAATTCTTATTTTTGTTCCTCTATAAGTATGCTCTCTATTACCTCTGACTTCTAGTAGAATTTTTTTCTTTATCCTTGTTTTTCTGTAGTTTGAATATGATATACCTTGGTCTTTTTATTTTTAACATTTATGCTGCTTGTTGTTTTCTAAGCTTTCTGTGTTTATGGCTTGGTGTCAGGTATTAATATGATAGAAATTTTCAGTCATTATTGTTTAAATATAAATATTTGTTCTGTTCCTTTCTCTTCCATCTCTTATTCTTGTTACATATTTATTAGACTTTATTTGACCTTGTGTAATTCTCCCACAATTTTTGGTTACTCTATTCTGTTTTTTCCCCAGTGTTTTTACTCTTTGATTTTCAGTTTTGGAAGTTTCTATTGAGATATCCTCAATCTCAGAGATTCTTTCCTCACTTGTGTCCAGTTTACTAATAAGCCCATCAAAGGCTTCATTATTGTCAGTGTTTTTAGTTTCCTGCATTATTTTTCATTTTCTTAGAATTTTCGCCTGTCCTCTTATACTGCCTGTCTGTTCTTGTATGCTGTTTACTTTATACATTAGAGCCCTTAGCATATTAATCACAATTGTTTTAAATTCCCTGTATGACAATTCCTACATCCCTGCCATATTTGAGTTTAGTTCTTGATATGTCTCTTCAAACTAAGTTTCTTTTTTACCTTTTACTATGCCTTGTAGTTTTTCTTAGTTGCTGGACGTGATATACTGGAACTGCTACAAATACAACTTTGGTCATGTAGTAATAAAGGAGTGAAGGGAAGGAAAGAATTTTATAGTCCTAAAATTAAGTCTCAGTCTTTTAGTGATTTTGTCCCTCTGGACTGTGAATTTCACAAGTAATTTTCAGCTGCTGTTCTCCTCCCATCCTTGGGTGGGAAAGCAAAATGACCAGAACGTTCTGGAATTAGGTATTTCCCTTTTTTCATGTGGAAAGCTAAAATGGGCTGAAATTGGGTGTTTCCCTTCTTCCAATTAAAGGGTAGAGCTCAATGGAGTTGGGTATTTCCCTTCCTCAAGGTCAGATAGGCTCTGATAAAACCCTAGCAGGTTAGGCTCTGGTTAAATAATTTCTCCTGAGGGCTGACCTTGTTAAGAAGAACAGGGTACTCAGTTCCTATCCACATATCCTTGTAAGAAGCAGGATGACATTTTTCTCCACTACTCACTGTGAGAACCTGGTAGGGCTCCATGAGGTAAAATTCATAAAAATGTGAGGGTCCCTGATATCTTAGTCTCCCTGGAGTTTTAGCTTTCAGACTTGCTCACATCAGAGGCTCCAGTAATTTGTCAGTTACAGTTCACTTTCCCTAGCAGTGGTTCCCATGGAGGTTTTTGCTCAGATAAGTTGTAATTTTCTATATTTTCCTATCTTTCCAATTTGGGAAGCAACAGTTTGGTTTGCAACCTCTCTTCTCTTATGGATCTAAGAAGAATTGTTCATTTTGCAGTTTGTTCAGCTTTTTACTCATGTTTAGGTTGGAGTGGGAATGTCTAAGATCCTTACACACTGGACAGGAAACTGCTTTTATCTGATTTCTATGGTACACTAATAATGCATTACTGGATCCAAGAAGAAATAGCATTGGATGGGTCAGACTTAAGACTTTAATTCTATCCTCATTCAATTCTTTTTGACAATTTTCTCTGGTTTGAACATTAGGAACATAAGAATGCTTTTTTGGAGAAAATGCAATAGTGTATATTATACTAACTTTCCAACATGAACTTGTACTGAACCCAATAAGTCTAGTAATGGCTGCCAACATGCTGACTTGGGACCTAAACTTATCTATAAAATAATTTGTAATGGAACTGTGAGCTTGAGTTTATATTTTAATCCAATGGGTTGTGATCTCATGAGATAACAAGTTAAATATCCCTGGACCTGAGCTTTAACTAAAAAAAGAAGTGAGGCCAACATTTCTATTTAGTCTTGTTCTAGGAACAGTCCCTATAAAGTTATATTGGCTAGAATTAAATGACGAGCTCACAATGTCAATAATACTGATCTCTAGGCCTTTGTAAGCTTTCATGAACGCAGCTCAAAGAAACAAGATTTCTATTTTATAAAAAAACTATAATTATATGTTTCCTACAGATTAAATGTCCTCATATTTATTCTTCTAATTAGCCTCCCATCATTAATTAAGAATCACACATACAACTGCTACAGCTTTCTTTTCACCAAAGAAAGTGTTTTATAAATAGCTATTAAAAATGATCTTCAGGGAAATTGGTTAGCATTGCTAAAGGTTTAGAAGCTCACCAGGTTGCCAGGATAAAATATAGTAAATAGTTAAAAGTGAATAAAAAAATGTAAAAATCCTTTTAAAATCTACATTTTTCTTTTTCTTTAGAAAACTTAAATGCAAAGATTCTAATGAAATTCTTAAGATCTATAATTAGTTGAGTTATTGCATTTCTGCAGTCTATAATAAAAGTACACAAGAGATTATGACAAACAGATGTGTTTAGACCTCAAATTTGCATTTTATTTATCATAATCTTTGATAAACTAATAGCATATAATGTCATATTTGTTATTTTAAGAGATATCTCCATTATGTCTATTTGAAATGTTACTTTAAAAGTGAAAAGCAACTTTAATATTTGAGATTTTTTTCCTTTGTGGATTTGAGTATTCATGGTTCAGAGCAGTAATATACCCATTTATTTTTTTAAGTTTCTATTAAGTGTCTGATCCAAAGATTATAAAGCCTAGGTACAATTATCAAAAAAACTTTGGATATTTTAGAATTCATGTAATTTTAATAGCAATCATAGTTTAATTCGTGGTAATATGACAATTTAAAATAATCTAATTTTAATTGAAATTTTTATTGAAATAATCATAAAATCACAGGCAGATACAAAAAAGAATATGGAAAAATCCTGTATATTCTTGCCCAATTTTTCCCAATAGTCACAGCTGGCAAAACTACAATACAATGAGGATGTTGTAATTGATGCAATCCTCTAATCTTATTTAGATTTCCTAAGTTTTACTTGTACCCATTTATATATGTATATGCATTTAGTTCTGCACAATTGTAATGCACGGATAGGCTTGTGTCAAGTTACAGAACAGTCTACAGTCAAGATACAGAATAGTTCCATCACCACATGGATCTCTCAGGTTGATCTTTTATAATAGCACCCCTACCCCTCCACTCAAGTCCCCCACTTCGCTCCCTCTTAATTCCTAAACTGTTCATTTCTAAAATTTTGTGTAGCTATTCTAATTTTGAGGAAGTAATTTTAAAATACTGACATCTTACATATAATTAGACATCAATCTTCATTTAATCAAAAGAGAATGCAAATATGTAATAACTCTATCTGAATAATCTTTGTAGCAAAAACAAAAAATCTTACCATATGGAACCTCATTTCTGGCTCTGTATACTCAATATCAGATTTTAAAGGAATTTGTTGTTAAAAATTCTTTCACATACCTTATTGTCTCTACAACTCAGTCAGAATGGATATAAGATGATCTGACAAAGAAAACTTCACCCCTATCAAAATGTTGCCTAATGCCACCTCTATGATAACTTTCTGGTCATTCTATGATAGGTACTATTAGATGTAATTTCTTTCTTCATCTGCTGTCACTTAAACAATATGAGACCTTTGAATCAGGCTGTATAATACCATAAATTTTGAATAAGATAATACCACTCCAAAAATAAGAATAATTCATAATTCAAAGGTGAAACTACCTAGATCTTTCTTCATGAGTGTGTAAAATACAATCATTACACATGGCCTACAAAATTTAATGACAATAGCAATACATAATATAATAACATCCTTTGGTTAGATTGGAACTACAGCCTGGTGAAATTATCTACAAGATTATTGCAAACTTAGAAGTTTTGTTTCAATAAAAATAATGTGAAAATAATTATACAGCTAAAGTTCTCGATTATTGAAATGTAAGTTTGCTAGCTAAGTTTCTATGCTGTGAGTTTCACTGCTATGTTTTCTTTTTCCTTATTTGTGTACCGAGGGGTATCCAAGCATTGTAAGTTTGTTTACTGAGCCAAGCTTGTTCAATGCTAATGGTAGTAATAAGTTCTGTAAACAATTTAAGAAGAAAGTGAAAATACAGATCTTACCCTGACTCATATTTGGTGGGGAGTGTAGGTGGTGGAGAATTAGAGGAAATAAGGCCAAGGATCATAGTAGCTCATGGGACCCCACTATTTACTACTCATGTATCAGACTTCACTCCTTCATGATTATTACCCAAATTGATTCTTAATTTCCTAAGGCATTAGAATCCCACTATGAGGAGAAAATACAAAACCTAGATCCAATAATATGGTGATACCACTTATCAAAGTTAATAGAAAGGCTTTTATCTATTTTGGGTAACGCAAGATTTCAAGGAAGTCAAATTAAGTTTGTGATGGTTAGAGTACACAGGGAAATCTTAGGTCGTCTTTTCATATTGGTTCTCATTCGTGGCAACCAAAGATTTATGTTTTACCAGTATTCACTGGAGCATCAAATCTCAGTGAAAATAACTACATACCTCACAAGGAGAATAGACTCATTATTAAGAAAGTCAGTAGAGTATAATTCCTTCATTTTAAAATCTGGCTCTTGATAAAATATATCATAAATTGGAAAACTTTTTTTCCCATGGGCTTTCATATATATATGAAATTAAATATGAATATAAAATATGTCTGGAATATATATATTGCTATATATAAATATGTATATGTATTTGTTTCCATGTACAGAAGTTTCTGTTGTTAAATGTTATTTAGAATTATAAGACTAAGGCAGAGAATTATGCATATAAACTTTATATTCTGGTCAGTTTATTCAGAAAAATTACATTGGTTACTGTTAGGGATTGATTATGTCCTTCCATAATAAAGACATATTGAAGTCCTAATCCCAGTACCTCAGAATGTGACCTCATTTGGAAATAGGATAGTAGCAGATGTAATTAGTTGAGATGAGGTTATATCAGAGTAGGATGGGCCCCTAATCCAATGTGATTTGTGTAAGAAGATGGTCATGTGGAGAGAGAGACACAGGGAGAACTCTGGAGAACTCCACATAAAGATGGAGGCAGAGATTGGAATGATGTATCTACAAGCCAAGGAATGCCAAGGATTTCTGTCTATAACTGGAGAGAAGTGTTGAACAGATTTTCTTTCAAAACATTCAGAACAAGCATTGCTAGCATCTTGATTTCAAATTTCTATCTTCTAGAACTTTGAAAGAATAAATTTTTGTTATTTTAAGTGATCCAGTTTGGGGTACTGTGTTATGACTGCCTTACGAAACTCATACAATTAATCTAAAAATTTACCCTTCTTCGGAAAATTTCCTCTGACTCTTTACCACAAGCTAAAAGTAACCAAGAAATTCAAATCAAAATATAAAAACCATTTTTGAACATGTAGCAATATTACAAATTCATATAGGCTGAAACAGACAATGTGGATTTGTTTTGCATTTTTTGTTTCTCTCATTTCGAAGGGGTAGCATTAACATATTTGAGAAAAGCAGAGGCAAGGAGTATCATTTATAATACTCCCAATATTAGTATCTGACTGGAAAAAAAATCTAAAAATATGCACAAAAAATTTCGGTACTTCATTTGAACATGACAGTGGCTCTCATGTTTGTTGGTATAAATAACCACTGGGGCCGGGCGCAATGGCTCACGCCTGTAATCCTAGCACTCTGGGAGGCCGAGGTGGGTGGATTGTTTGAGCTCAGGAGTTTGAGACCAGCCTGAAAAAGAGTGAGACCCTGTCTCTACTAAAAATAGAAAGAAATTAATCGGACAACTAAAAATATATAGAAAAAATTAGCTGGGCATGGTGGCGCATGCCTGTAGTCCCAGCTACTCAGGAGGCTGAGGCAGAAGGATCGCTTAAGCCCAGGAGTTTGAGGTTGCTGTGAGCTAGGCTGATGCCATGGAACTCACTCTAGCCCAGGCAACAAAGAGAGACGCTGTCTCAAAAAAAAATAAAAATAATAATAAAAAAAAATAACCACTGGTCATTTTTGCTTTGTCCAGAGGTGAATTCTTTGGGTATGATAACTCTATCTCCTTCTTTTTTTCCTCTAGACAATTTGAAAGTAAGTTGTAGACATCATGATGCTTTCTTCTAGATATTTTTAGAAATCCCTAAGAATAAGGACATTATTCTACATAACAGAACCACTTTCATATTTACTACAATTAAAAATTATTTCATGATGTCACCTAATATAAAGTATATTTTCAGATTTACCCAATTTTCCTCAAAATGATCCTTTATTTATTTTGTTGTTGTAGCTGTTTTTTGTTTTCACTCCAGGACCCAATCAAAATACCTGAACTGCATTGGGTGATTCTGTCTTTTTAGCTTATTTCTTTTTCTCTTAACTCTAATACAATTTTCCTCCTTTTTTTCACTTTTGCTTTTCATATTATTAGCCTTTTTAATTTTGGAAGATTTCAAATCATTTGCCATGTATAATGTCCCACATTTTAAATTTGTCTGAATTTTTTCTTATGGTTACATTCAGGTTAAATATTTTTGGCAAGAATATTAAATAGATGATGCATGTCCTTCACATTTTACCACATCAGAAGGCATGTAATATCAAATCAACTTATTATTGTTGATGTTAATTTTAGTTACTTTGCTAGGATGATAACCATCAAATCTCTCCATTTTAAAAACGTAACGTCCATTCTAAGTAATCTGAAATGTAATATCCATAAGATCATGTAAATATATAATTCACTTGTGTTCTTCAATATAGATCTTTTATTTTTCAGTAATTATACAGGGCATAGAAAACATTATCAATTTTATTCCTTTATCCTTTAATTTTGAGACATTTTCTTATGATATATCTTTGTTAATCTTATTTCCTTCTCCATTCTTATTTATCAGATGTTTGGTATCTCTGTTATTCTTTTCTTGTTTTTTAACTTTTTACTTTTCTTATCCTTTTGTAAGATTTATGCATTTATTGTTTCTTCTAAACTTTATTATTATTTACATATGTCTTTTTATTTGCAATTTTTTTTAACTTTCTAACTGTTCTTTTTCATGGCATTATTTTATTGTGTTAAGCTGCAATTCCTTCTGTTTCTGTCAGAGACTTTTATAATAGTTAAGTGTATGCTGAAGACATGGTTTATTTCCTTTGTTACCAGCCTCCAAGTAGATAACTTTTTCCAATTTCTTGGTCTTCCTTGGGAAAAGAATTTCAGGACACACCATGTAAGCCAAGCAAGCAACAGCTTTTTGTTGAAAACAAAAGTACACTCTCAGGGAGGAGAGCAGGCAGTCTTGAAAAGAGTATCTGCCCTGAGAGGAAGTGGTTTTAAATCTTTTGTAGTTTTTCTAATTAAGGGGAGGAATATTCAAGACCAAGGCATGGGCTTTTACTAAGAATTTGTGTAATAATTCCTAGAATTGGGTTCCCTGCCATTTTCATACTTTATAGGGTTGTCTCATGACTGTCATGGTGATTTCAAGGGCGGAGAAATTTTAAAACCACAATGTAAATGATATTTTAATCAGCCAAAGTTCATGTCAGGTGGAAGAGATAGCTGACAGGCTGGTTGAAGCTGGTTCTTGCCTGCAGTTATCAGCCCCTCTAGTTAGCTTGTGTTTAAGAGTTGTTTATTTTAACCCCGCACCTCATCTAAAGCCCTTTTATCCAGTCTCTGCCTTGTCTCCTAGTTGCTTACTCTGACACCTTTATTAAAATTGTTTCTTTTTGATTCCTACAAGATAGTGTACTGTCTATTCATATTTAAGAGAGAGGCACTAAAATGCTTATTGGAAGTTGTTTTATATTGTCTAAGCTTGTAGGGTGAAATGGTAAGTAAAGAATATTTTGCTGTCAGACATAGACATGTCAACCTCTGGAGATCTTTTGTCTGGAGCTATTCATATTGTTCAAGGATGGGTATTATGTTCTGAGCAGACATACATAATTGGCTACTGACAATGTAAAAACAGGGTAATAAATGGGTGCTATGGAAGGGGGTCTCACTGTTCAATACATAATTCTATTTAACACCCTTGGTTTTATCCCAGGATCTCACAACCTGAAGTCTCTCAATCCTGAGGCTCCCCACAGACAATCTTGGATGAAGATTAGTTCTCATTTCAGGAATTTGTATGAGCTCAAATAAATGAAAGTTAACTGGTACCTAAGAGGATGAAGGGCTTACCGACACAAGTTTTCTTAAATATTTTTTTCTTTTTATCTGCAAATTGATTTTCACATGAAGAAGCCTGCAATTCTAAAAATGTGATTGTAGATATGATGAAAAAATACTCTGAACAACTGTAAATGAGGGAAAGAAATGAATATGAACTAGACTTAAACATTTTCAACTAAGCAGAATCAAGCCAAAATGCTTAATAAAATATTCTAGATAACAGAATGCCATTATCTATAAATAACACCTGATATTAGATCATGTGATATTAGATTTAAATCTGTATCACTGAAAATCATCCTGTCTTTTTAAAATTGGTTAACCCTAGATTCTAATTAGATTGACAAAATGAATGCTTATTTCTCACTTTCATTGGTCATTCAGGAACCCAGACTCCTTTACATGTGGGTTCTATTGTTTTCTGGCCTCAGAGATCTTTTTGTTCACACAGAAGATGGAGATAGAGAAAAAAATGGGGAAAGTACACCAGTTTCATAATCATTCTGGAAAGGAAGTAACATAAATCACTTCTGCTCACACAGAACTCATTCACGAGTTCTTAATAAGTCTGACCTGATAAGTGTGCATACAACTATCATTTGTGAATTTATATGTCACACATTATAACTATCATACTATTGATTAATTTTATTTTGACACAGTTTTTACTTTACCTTGGGGTAGTATTGTTATATCACATCTCTAATTTAGTACCAAAAGCCTATTAGTATGTAACCTAAACATTTGTACCCCCATAGTATGCTGAGATTTAAAAAATTCCGTGTATTTAATAGGTATTTATACTCTGTAAAATTGCTTTTTCCTTTATGTTTTTATTCATAGCCTCTTCGTTTCCTGAAATTGGATTCTATTAATTTGTCTCAGTATCCCTAATATGTGTGTGTCTCTCCCTTTCACTGATTTAATTCATTCTTTCACATAATACAGTGGGAAGATATCTCAACCTAGTTCTCATCTCAACCTTATTTCTAATACTTTTGTGCCCTGATTAAATCACACAGCCTCTGTTGTCCTCACCTCTCTGGTCAGTAAGCTTTAATGCAGGTATCTAAAATGGTTCTTAAAGGCCCTTCAGAATTAAAGTTCTGTATTTCCAGGAATATTGAATTTAAATAGTACTCAAGTAATACGTATTTACTCCCCTGGCACACTGTAAATCATTAGGTTGTTGTTAGGTTTCAGCAAGTTTAATCTTCAATAATCCTCTACCTTAGCCATGAAAATAAAAGCAATTATAGTCAGACATTTTTGTAATCACTGAAGCTTTCAAGATTCATTTGCAGCAAACTGAAACTCATTACTTTTTCTAATCAGCAAGCTAACTTAACTGACTCTAATGCTTCCTGCAAATCTAAAGTGAAATAATAAATAATTTCAAAGTACTGGATGAAATTTAATAAATAAAAATTAACAAAAGTTTGATGAACCCCAAAACTAGAGAATAAGAGAGAATTCCTAGGCAATAGGGAACACTAATTCTTAATCCCTGTAAATATTGTGATTGTGTCTCAGAGAATTAAATGTTATTTGATAGTTTTGTGCTTTGGTTTTCTGTAAACAGATAACATACTACCTGGTATTTAGAAAATGGTTAGTTTTTAAAGTACTGTTCTATACATTTTTAATTTTCTGCTCATAATCCAAAAAAATGAATAAGAGCATATAGATTTTTGAGCACTCAAGATATACTATCTTCTTGCAAATTTCTTTTAACCCATATAAATCTTGGAAAGAGAGCAATAGAATCAACCAGTTTTTTCTGATAAGAAAAATGACACTTAGAAACATTAAGTTACTTGTTCAACTAGCAAGTGCCAAGAAGCTAATCAGGCACTGTCAAGTGATTAGCAACAATATTGAACTTCCAGCATCTGGAGGCCAGAAATTAGATGTTGATGTGACTTGCAAACACTAAGTATTGCACAATGTTATAACAACTCTTAAATTGTGGTAAATGATTCTGGGGTGGTCTTGAGATCACAAAGATCTTTCCTACTTAGTAGAGGCTTGGTATTCAGATCTTCTGATTTCAAGCACTGTGTGATTTCTGGTGCACTATAGTTTGTCTTCATCATAGCACAAAATATGGCACAGAATGGAAACATCCAGTGAAAACTTTCTTAAATGATTTTCACTTAACTAATCCATCTGATAACCCAGTAATCATCACCCCTTCTGGAAAAAGTACTGACTCATTCTCTTATGAAACTGACTTCCAACTAAGAGCTTCTCTTTGGCGTCCTCACACACTATTGCTTCACTAACCAAAAGACTTCCAGCCCAGCTTTTGTCACAAGCCAGGGCTTCTACTGTGCTCATAAATGAACAGATGCAGACAGATTCAGACTTAGTAAAACATAATGCATTTTGATTACAAAATCTATCTTTCCATCTTAGCCCTACCTCTAATAGAAGTAGCTGCTTGGAAGGAAGAAAAAGACCCTGTGGGAGAAAATCTATAATGACTTTCAGGATATCAACCTGGTAGCCACAAATGCCTGAAAGCTCACACTTTCATTGACAGGCACAGTTATTTATATCTTCTTAATTTTCAGAAACTGTATTTCAAACCAGAATATAAATTCCATGAGAATAGGATTCTTGGGTATTTTTAATTCGCTACCTTATCTCTAGTGCTCAAAACAGTATCTACCATATAATTGCTAAAATAATTAACAAATTCTAAAAAGCCTTCACTAACCTTATGTATTTTTCTCTTGATGAAAGTAAACATAAACTCCAAAATAGTATGTTGATTTATTGCATCATGTATGAGTCTGTGTTTTATGTCCTCATAGGCAAAATTGAAGCTCTCAAAACACATGCACATAACAACAAATAAGATGGCAGCTTAAATAACCATATTCTGCATAGTTTCTCACTACATTAACTTTATAGCTCTGAAAGGGGCTTTATAAAAAAAATTCATAGGCAGTTTTAGATGTCAGAGAAAGATTCTGTCTATTCAAATCAGTAGATTTGTATCATTTCAAGTTAATATTTGAGATGACTAGTCCCATACAAAGAAAGCAAGAAGATTGAGGGAATAATGAGTCTTGCTAGTTGCTAGTTTATTTTATAGGTTCTCAGGAGAGACTAAGATATTCTCCCTTTATTACAGATTAGAGATCTTATTTTCAGATCACTTTCTTTCCTTTTCTTTTCTTTTTTTTATAGAGATGGGGTCTTGCTCTTTCTCAGGCTGGTCTCGAACTTCTGAGCTCAAGCAATCCTCCAGCCTCGGCCTCCCAGACTGTTAGGATTACAGGTGTGAGCCTCTGTGGCTGGCCCTTCATATCACTTTTATACTAACCTGAAAAAAATTTTTTAATTTGACCAATAATATACAAAAGACATTTACAAAAGCAAAAGATTATTTAATTTCCAATTCCTTTTGTCATGTAGCTTTCAGGTGCACCATGCTCATCTGCATTATGTAGATACAATAGGGGGGAAAAAGGTGAGGAATTGCACTAGGAGTTTTTTCTTTTTAAAACTGGGCCAAGCCTGCAAGGGGCACCCATTACCTTTGCTAACACTTAATCGTCTATAAATCAGTTTCATGGTAATGCCTAACCTCAAGGAATGCTGAGAAATGAAGTCTTCCAATATTTCCAGAAAAAAAGAGGAAATGAAGTTTCATAAAAATCTCTGTTACAGAATAAAATATAAAAGTAGAAAAAAGACTAGGTGGGTTCAGTGGCATACTCCAGGATTGTAATCCAAGCTACTTGGAATGCTGAGGCAGGAGGATCGCTTGAGCCCAGGAGTTCAAGACTAGTCTGGGTAACATGGCAAAGCCCTCATCTCAAAAATAAAAACGAAATTAATTTGTAAAATACCAGGTATTTTCTCACATTTGATTCTGTAAGTTTTATATTTTCTTCATAGTATATCCTTGCTGTCATCCTTTTTTTATTCCACCGTTTCTTCATTTCTTTATAACTTTATTAGCATGAAATTCCATAAATGTCTATTAAGCAACTAATTGGTAGCAACCTAACAAGTTCTATGGAGGAGGAGTTCAGAAGTGGCAGTCTGACTGAAAGAGGAATCAGGGGACTATTTCTGAGGCATCATTATAGTGTAATTCCACCATTTTATTAGATTTGATCATTATTTGAAGTGGAGTGGTGAGTGAGGAGGCTGATAAAATTTGAAGACAAAGTTGGTCAAAAGTCTCCAAGCCTCCTCTTTGCTTTCCTTTCCATTCCATTTGCAATTAAGGTAGACACTCTAGAATTCATATTCTCACATGCTCATTCTAGGGCTGTAATAATTTTCTCAAACTTTATGTTTATATAGCAAGCTATTCTATTCTTTTGGACATCGAAACCTAATTGTTTTCTACAATATTTTGAATTTGACAGATCTTTTGCAATCACCCTATTAAATATCAAATAAAACGTTTCCAATGTTACTTTTATTTACTTATCCATGCATTAAAATAAATATAGAAAAGTGTTTTATATCAGACACTGTACAAATTTAGTGCAACCATTAAAATAAGGTTTCATTTTTCAATGTAATCAGCATGCACTATCTCTTTTCTTTTCAATACGTTTATATCAAACTAAATGTTTCCAGCTATTATTTTGTGCAAACTTGAAAGAGGTTAATAATGAAAAAATACTTTATAGTTACCATGATGCTCTATAATTGTATGGAAATCACACATGTCCATTTTTAAGCATATTGTCTTTAGCCAATAGATTTTAGTGACTGTTAAGGCCCAAGATTACAGAAACAAGTGGTCAAGTTTGAATAAAGAGAAACAATTACATTTCTAAGTAATAAATCAAATAAGAAATTAAGACTCTGAGAGGGAATATCCACATCCTTGTCTCTTCTGTTATGTTTCTTGTTATTTTGACAGGAGAGAGTAGAACTGAGATCCTTTTGGCAAAACAATAATACTAAAAAACAACCCCTTCCATCTCTTAGGGTTATTATGGGGCTCAAATGGTTATAAGATGTGCAAAGCATTTTGAAGGCTCAAATGTGATGTATTATTACATAAATCTTCCATTTTATTCTGTGGTTTTACTTCATCATAATACAAGCTTAGATACTGGAGAGTTAATGACTGAGATGGAGATTTGAATCTTTAGTATTTTATCCTCAAAATTAGCAAGCAGAACTTTCTAATTCTCCTTTCTACCCATGATAAGTAAGTATCTGACATTGTATATTCTTAGCTATCTTTGCAAATAATGAGAACAAAATGGATTTTGACAGGAATTTTTTGTGGCTAAAAAGGGTGTCAAGAACTACCAATCAATTCAATGCAAAATATAATCACTGATTTAGGACTTTCCATATTTCAGAGATTTTATCTGTAAGACACTTATTGACACTCCAAATGGAATATGGCAGCAGTCACTCATTTCTTTTATTGTGCAGCATTTTGGATAGTAATGGACTGTGGAGGTCTGTGGCCTCTGCTTCTTGGGCAATATAATATTCACGAGTGCTTCCTTGAGTGGCGCTTCCAAATTAATTGAAAAGGGCAATACAAAACCAGCTTTCGGATTTCAATAACTAAGGTCAAGTTGACCTTTAGAATAACTGAGAGTATTGTTGGTGTATCTGCATTCTTTTGTATAATTTTAAAGGCTAAAAAATTAAGCAGAATCATCCAGCAACTGAAATTCCTTACTTGGCTGAAGATGATTGTTTATATTTTTAATATCCTAGAAATTACTTAAACACACGTTTAAATTAAGATTAAAGGAAACATACAAAGTAACAACACTTTTTAGCACATGAAGTCAAGAGATCTGCAGATATAATTATATTTGTGATGCTTTCTTAGTGAATCACACTAGTAGAGAAAACCATCTTTGCAATATTGGAACTTCAAATCTGAATTTGTTCATCTTAAAAATTTTTGCCCTTTGTAGCAGGATTTCTCTCCCACAGGTACTCTCCTACTCTTCCTTACTTTCTACCATTTCCCAGGTACCCTCAGCCCCTATGCCTGTCCTTAGTATATACGTGGTGTGTACATATTACCCCATCCACCTGGCTACACAGCACTGATATTTATGTACAATGTGTCTCGTTTTGATTATTCTAATCCTTTCATTCTTAGGTGCATTAGTAGATAGGGAGGTAGGCAAGGAGGTAAAATCAGATCATTTTATTGCCTCAATCCACTGGCAAAATGTATCCCAATAAGCGGATTTTTGAAAAGCAGTCCCATAACTCAGCATCACGATGATATCAGCTTAAAAAAAAAAAACACTGATTTACAGTCAGTATATTCTATAACCAAAAAGAATAAAATTAAAGACAGAGAATCACCTAACCATATAATGAAAAACAAATTCCACAGGTTTCAGGAGGCAGTCACTTGCTAAAAGCTCCTGTTATCCTCCTCCCTGCTCCCCAGTGCAGATAAGACATTTGGGCAGAAGAAGACAGTTTATTGCTACTTGCCTTATGTCAAAATTTGTGTTGCTATGTTTACCATATTTGCATGAAAATGCATGAAAATGCATGCTTACTATAAATGTTAAACTCTGGGCTGAAAGCCTAACTAACCATATAAGAAAGGCTGCACCAAGGTCTTATGCTATCCTGTGAAGATGAGAATTTATAATGTCTAAATTAACTGACCTATTGTCTTGTATTACAAGACAACTTGTACTAGTATAAGATGCCAATAGCTATAACCTAGAAAGGAAATCAAGAGTTATAGGGACAAAAATATTAGTCAAGAACTGATTTCCAGTCCTTGCTATTATTAAGAAGTTTGCAATTAAGTCTTTTTAAAGTTGCTCTAGCAATTAGTATTATATATATGAAGATATATATTTATATGGAGATATAGATATTTGTTTATGTATGTCTATATCTATCTATATAGATATATACATAGATGTAGATAAATATGTACAGTTATATCTATATCTATATAGAGCACATAGGTAGAGATCAGGATAGGATGCAGATTGACCTATTGAGAGAGAGAGAGAGAGTGAGCACAATGCATGTGTGTTTGTGTGTATAATAGGAGGTGAATAATATTCTTTATAGATTAAAAATATATTTTTTCAGAAAAAAGCAAAAACAAATATTCTAATGAAAGATTACTGGACTTCTTTTTTCTCAAATGGAAGCTTGTCCTATGAGGTGAAGTTCAAAGAAAGGAGGACAGGAGGGAAATATCTAGCAATGGAAAACAATTCCAACTCAAAACAAATATTAATATGTTGAGAGTGGTTCTTCTTGTTCTCTGGCTCAGTCTCTTAAGATCAGTATCACAATCACAAACTGATTAGAAGGCTCTTGGAATCCTAGCCACCCTCTTGGAAATCCCAGCCACTCACAGGACCAGAACTGCACCCCTCGATACACAAGGGTTACCAGGTTATCATCACCTGGTGGTGCCAATTTGCAGTATGTCCTAGGACAGATTTTGATTTTGCAACTGGATCACCAAACTCTGAGCCAGATAGTTGTATATGCAGGCTACTCATTATTTTATAAATTCTAAAAATAATGAAACATCTCATTTATATTACTGCAATTTCAGTTTTGGTGATCATGCTATGTCAGAGTTGTATTATATTTGTTTGAAGAAGTGTATGAGAGCCAAAATTGTTCTATATCACGATGTATGGTGATTACATGGGTAAAAATTAAGTTTTACACTTAAAATTAGTTTATTTTATACATTTTATATTATACATTGAAAAGATTTAAAATCTTTCTTAAAACAAAAGCTTTTAGATGAAAGAATTTGATGATAAAATAGCAAAGAATGGTGCAGTAGAAAGAAAATGGGAAATAACATTAAGCTCATATGATATCTCTATTTTTAGAAGACTGTGATCTCACAAAGCCCCTTCATCTCTCTTGACCTTGTTCCCAAATCTTGAAACAAATGAATTCTAAATTCCTCTGAGTCCTGCTCTCCCTATTCACTGCAAAACCAAGCATAAATCGAGCAATTGCCAAATCAATTTTATTAATGTGCAATGTAGTGATGTAAGACCAATGCCATTTAAAAAGTTCTGAATTATTCTGCAGTGTTATTTTCTTCCAAAATTTCATGATTGCAAATTTGAATTTAAATTACTTCTTGTAGGCTGCATTTTATACTTTTGCACAAAACAAACCAGGTTCTATCCTATCAAAGGCTAGGATTACGTATTAGAGAATTCCTTATATCATCCTACAATTCATCACTAACTGGACATAACACATATCCTGGGATGCTTTGACTTCTACATTACACCTTTATTGGATCCTTATGAAATTACTTTCATGATGAATGGAAGGTGACTATTTGTGTCTTTTTTTTAATTTCAGCATATTATGGGGGTACAGATGATTAGGTTACGTATGATGCCCTTCCCCCCTCCCCCCCCAAGTCCGAGCTTCAAGTGTGTCCATTCCCCGGGAGGTGCGAATCGCACTCATTATTTGTGCATATGCCCGTCCCCTCCTCCCCCCTCCCCCTTCCCGCTGCCCAACACCCAATAAATGTTATTCTTATATGTGCACTTAAGTGTTGATCAGCTAATACCAATTTGATGGTGAGTACATGTGGTGCTTGTTTTTCCATTCTTGGGATACCTTGCTTAGTACAATGTGTTCCAAGCGCTTTCCAGGAGAATAAAAGAGGTGCTATATCACCATTGTTTCTTAAAGCTGAATAGTATCCCAAGAATGGAAAAACAAGCACCACATGTACTCACCATCAAATTGGTAGTAACTGAACAACGCATAAGTGTACATATAAGAATAACATCTATTGGATGTCCGGTAGGGAGGGAGGGGGGAAGGGGGAGGGGCGAGGGGGAGGAGGGGACGGATATATGCATACACAAAGGGTGCAATGCGCACCCTCCGAGAGATGGACACGCTTGGGACTGGGACTTGGGGGGAAGGGGGGGCAAGGGCAACATACGTAACCTAAACATCTGTACCCCTATAAACAACAAACAATAAAAAAAGAAAATAAAAAGTAAATAAAATTAAAAAAAAAGCTGAATAGTACTTCATGGTATACATATACTACAGTTTATTAATCCACTCATGTATTGATGGACATTTCAGTTGTTTCCACATCTTTGCAGTAGTGAATTGTGCTGCTATGAACATTTGAGTGCAGGTGTCTTTTTCATAGAGCGACTTTTGTTCTTTTGGGTAGATGCCTAGTAATGGGATTGCTGGATGGAATGGTACTTCTACTTGTATCTCTTTAAGGTATCTCCATATTGCTTTCCACAGAGGTTGCACTAATTTGCAGTCCCACCAGCAGTGTATGAGTGTTCCCATCTCTCCGCATCCACGCCAACATTTATTGTTTTGGGACTTTTTGATAAAGGCCAGTGTCACTGGAGATAGGTGATATCTCATTGTAGTTTTGATTTGCATTTCTCTAATCATTTGCATGATTAGAGATGTTGAGCATTTTTTCGTATGTTTTTGGGCCATTATTCTGTCTTCTTTTGAAAAGTTTCTGTTCATGTCCTTTGCCCACTTTTTGATAGGGTTGTTTGATTTTTTTCTTGCTTATTTTTCTGAGTTCTAAATAGATTCTGGTTATCAGCCCTCTGTCAGATTTGTAGCATGCGAAAATTTTCTCCCATTCTGTGGGTTGCCTGTTTGCTCTTGTGACAGTTTCTTTGGCTGTGCAGAAGCTTTTTAATTTGATCAGGTCCCATTTATTTATTTTTGTTGTTGCTGTAATTGCCTTTGGGGACTTCTTCATAAATTCTTAGCCTAGGCCAATGTCTAGAAGAGTATTTCCAACGTCTTCCTCTAGAAATCTAATAGTTTCACTCCTTTGTTTGTGTCTTTTATGATGCAAATATGAGTCTCTGAAATGAATGAGGCAGGTAAGAGCAGAGAAAAACTTTCAGTAAGTTTTACATTTTCTACTTTATTCACTGATTTATTCATATGTTCATTAAGAAAGTGTTTAAGGAGCACCAAACTTAGCCTCAGACATTGAGTAAAGAATCTGAAGAGTCAAAGAGGAATAAAACACAGACACTGCCCTCAAACAGCTCATAATCTAAATGAAGAAACACAAACATAAAGCACAAAACAACAATTACAATAATGTATGATGTATCCTCTTATGTAAATAAGCAAAGACATATAGGAAAACAAGAGATTTATTAGGCATATGGTCACATTTATGCATTTTAGTTTTAAAAATGAACCTGTTTTGTTATTTTCAGGGCTTTTTGAAACCAAATCATAATAATCACAATAAATGAATTATACAGGTTCTAATATAACTGCTTAGCTGATAAAATAAGCTAATCATGGAAAGACCTGAAGTCATGTTGAGAGTAAATATGCCTTAGTCACATTAGTATCAAAGTCATTTAATTCAAATTATTGTAAAAAGTATAAACACTTCATAGTTCCAAATTTCATTACCAATTTCATTGGCTGACATTTCACTTTTTTATGAGAAATATTTTTAACTTTGCAATTCAGAATGGGTAATTCTGTGTGCACTCAAGAGAATGCCTTTCACAAGAGGGAAATAATAGGCCAGATACTGGTAAATTACGAAGTTTTGTTGTTGTTAGGAATGTGTTATGATAATATATTAGAACAATATATTATTACATTCACACAATACAAATATTAGAGCCCACAACTGAAAATAGGTGAGGAAACATTATAATTATTGCACAAGATGGCATGTCTGATAGCCATGAAGAAAACGATGCCAGGTTTTGTGGTTGAAGAGAGCCGTCAGCTCACTGTGTGCGAAGCATGTTTGTCACTTCAGTCAATTCTCAGACCTGACTTCCTGGGGTCCAACTCTCAGAGGGATTCAAAGCTGAAGAGCCATAGGAATGTAATAATCAGCTCCAAATTAAATTATGATCTTTAATGCTGAATTAATTGAGATAAATGATTTTGTTGCAATTAAGGATAGGGGTACATGACTACTATAGTAAATAAGCTGGCCTATCTAAAGAAAAGTTAATTCTACATGTGGGAAATAAGGCCCCAGTCTGAAAATTATAAAGATTTAATTTGTTATTGTTGTTGATATAATTGACTGAGCTTTTCAAATACACCACTTATATCTACAAACACATACGTCCATTTCACTTTCCCCATGGATTTTCTATCATGATGTGATGTTTTTAAATGCTTTTATATCTTTTACTAATTACCCTAATGTAATTCTCTAACAGATAATATGCATTTGCATATTCATTGAAATTTAATACCGTGCAGTATCCAAAAGTCTCTAATTTAAAAAATTCATTCTGTTATAATTAAATGCACATTATTACAACTTCAATTACTATAACACTTGATCAATATAAGTATAATATTAATTTTGAAATAATGATTATTCAACTTAGAAATGAACTATGATATTATTGGAAATGTGTTTCTTGCACCAGAAGCAATTGTGAGCTTTAATCATATTTGCAAAATAAAAGAATTATTCGTTGAATGTATGACAAATAAAATAAATGAATTAAGGTGAATGCAATATTAAGTTTATTATATTATGTATGCATAATATATACCCAAGAATAAATGTTATGTATATGTGGAGTTCAGCTTATTTTCATAAACTGATCACATGCAAGTTAAAATAGTCCCATGCTCCCTGCAGTCAACACCCTGTCCTGAATGGGAATTCATATTCTTACTAATCAGTGAAGGTATTAATAGCCCTTTTTTGATGATTAAGATTACAGCTGTGATTATCAAATCCAGTTGAAGAAATTCAGAAACTCCCTCAGCATCTACCCCTTTAATATAAACCTGCATGGTGTCCTAAACTGGGCATTGTTAAAATAAATTTGATAATCCAGCAGGATCTCCCTATTAGAGTCAAGAGCTGTAGGAAAAGGTTTGAAATCACAAGGTATCTAAAATATTGATAACTCCCATTTTCTGAGTTATTAAAATGTGTCAGACACCATGATAAGCACTTTATTATGTACTGTTTACTGTAATCCTCATGACAGCCTTCTGAGATAAATATTATTACACAGCAAATCATATGTACAAGAATTCAGGATCAGAGAAAATATATGACTTTCTTACAATAATACATGTATTAGAAGGTAAAGCCAGATTCAAATAAAAATCCACCACAACCCAAGGGTCTTAAGTACTATGTTAACCTATCTTCATGGAGCATTTTATTTCATTCTGTAAGAATTTCACATATATTAAGCAATTGCTGATTGCCTCATAACAGACTTAGTTAAAGCAGTAATTTAATATTTACTACTTATTCTTGCTAATGAATTAGATAATTTCACCTAATTGTACATATGGTAGAGGTGAAAATAATAATCCTCTGTAGACTTTTCTTTTAATATGAAATAATTATTTCAGTTGTCTAAAAAAAGAGCTATTACTATTACTAAGTACCAATGATGTAATTTGTTTTATTTCATGTTTTTATCATGTAAAGACCTTATTGACCCATGGTTATGCAATTTAATTTTTCCATGTCCTAATGATTAAATCCGTGTGCAATCAGTTTTTATAAAGTTAAAATACACATCTTTTTATCATCTTAATATCTAAGATTAAAGGCAGATGAGATGAAATTAAATCTACTGAGGAACTCTTTGTTTTAATATGATAAAATATGCTAAATACTTTCTGGGATGCTCCTATTGTTATTAATAATATTGACACTTTAATGAGTACATAATTTTTGTAAGGTTCTTTACCTACCCAACTCAAGAGAGAAATTCATTATGATACGGATCTCAACATGCATTCAACTTTGTTAAAGAGCTATGGCAGGTATAATACAAACAATATGTGAGAATATATGCAATGTACAAACAAATTGTTCTAAAGGGTGCTTCAAGCCATAGAATCTCAGAGAGAAAAGAATCTTCCTTATGATACTTCTAACGGAAAGGATCTAAGGAAGATGGATAGGAACGAGGCTTTTAAAAAGTAGGAACAAAGGGTACAGTATTCCAAAAAGGAGGAACAACTGGAGCATTTTTTGCAGAAAAATGGCAATGACCTTAACCAAATTTTAATATTAATCTGACACGCATCATATAAAACAGATTGCAAGAGGAAGAACTGTAGATAGAAGCACTGGTTAGGGATTATTATAATAACCCTAATGTGATGTGATGAAAGTCTAAGAATATAATCACTTTTCAAAAGAATGATTTATCTACAGATGTAACAGGTGTTTCTGAGATTTTTTTTCTTTAGTTTTCACAGCCTTAGTACAACATTTTATAGAATTGAAGTTCACCCTTTTAATGTGCAGTTTGATAAGATTTGGTAAATGCACACGGTCGTGCAGCCACCGTCAACATCAAGTCTTAGAACTAATCCATCACCCCCCCAAAATTCCCTCATGTCTCTTTGTAGTAAATCTCTTCCCTGTTGTTTCCTGGCAATTACTGACAAACTTATCACTACAGTTTTGCCTTTTGTAGAATTTCAAATGAATACAGTCCTCCAGTATATACATATTGTGGCATATGTAACTACTTTTTCCTTGTAATTGATAAGTAGATTCCATTGTATGAACATACCACTTTTAAATTTTTAAGCCACTTTATTGAGGTATAATTACCATGTATAATGTATATAATTTGATGAGTTTGTAAATAAATACACATCCATGAAACCATCACCACAATCTATGATATAAATATGCTTACCACCTCCAAAAGTTATTGACATCTCTACCTATTGTTACTATTTTTGTGCGTGTGTGCTAGGAATACAACATTAAATCTACCCTCTTAGCAAAATCTTAAGTATACAACATAGTAGTGCTAACTACAGACGCCATGCTGTACAGAAGATCTCTAGGACTTATTCATTTTGCATAACTGAAAGTTTGTAGTTATTGAATAACACGCCCATATTTCTCGCTCCTCCCAGGTCCTCATAGCCACCATTCCACTCTCTGTTTCTAAGAGTATGACTATTTTACATTTCTCATATTAGTAGCATCATGTAGTATTTGTGCTTTTGTGTCTGGATTATTTCATTAGCACAGTATCCTCCATAGTCATCATGTTGTTTCAAATGGCAGAATTTCTTTATTTTTCAAAGCTGAATAATATTTCATTGTATGTATATACCAGACTTTCTTTATCCAGTTTCTGTATGACCAAGCAATCCCACTACTGGGTGTATATTCAAAGGAATTGAAATCAGGATCTTGAAGAGATATTTGCACTCTCATGTTCATTGCAGAATTATTCACAATAGTTAAGATATGGAAACAACCAAAATGTCTATTGATGGATGAGTGAATAAAGAAAATGTGGTATATACATACAATGTAATATTATTAACCCTTAAAAAAGAAGGAAATCCCATCATTTATGACAAAACGGATGAACCTGGAGGATATTATGCTAAGTGAAATAAGACAGAAACAGAAAGACAGATGCTGCATGATCTCACTTTTATGTGGAATCTAAAACAACCAAATTCATACATACATAGAGTAGAATGGTGGTGATCAGAGGCTGGGGGAGGGAGAAACGGGGAGATAACCATGAAAGGGTACAAAGTTTCAGTTATTACAATACAAATGAGCTCTAAAGATCTACTATACAACATAGTACCTAGAGCCAACAATACTATATTGTATATTTAAAATATGCTAAGAAGGTAGACCTTATTTTAAATATTTTTAACATACATATACACACAAAAATGATAATTTAAAAGGGGTGGAAGGAAAATTTTGGGAGGTGATAAATATGTTTATGGTCTTGATGATGGTGATGGTTTCATGGGTATATACTTATCCCCAAACTCATCAAGATGTGTACGTTAAACAGATACAGCTATTTATACATCAATCATACCTCAATAAAGCAGTTTAACAAATAAATTAAAAATAAAATAAATTTCTCACTAAAGCAATTATAATGACTTGAAGCATGATTTTAATGATTTTTACATACCTCTGTATATACATAGGTTTAAAAATATATATATATTTAACGAATCTTTATAGTTATATCTCTATCTCTGTCTCTATCTCTATATCATCTATCTTTGTTTCTTAGCATACCGTTTGAAGCAATATCATGAAATGTGGAATTTCATGAAATTATTTAATCATGCATTAAAATTTATCTAATAAGTGCTATATATAAATTCTTAAAAGCCACCATATATATCTTTTAATATTTATTCTTTTAACAACTACTTGTTAAGTGATTCTTATCTATAAGGCATTATTCTGGGTTCTGTGGTCAATAGGAAAAACTGTAAGCTATTTTCTCTCTAATGCACACAGTATTTTTGCCACTAGGTTGTCCTCTGCTGTTGTCTCACATACCCAGGAGCAGGGAGAATATAGTAGTGAAATATAACCAGGTTTACATTTCTTTTGATTTTTTTCTGCTTTCTTCAATTCATTTCTCCTGATTACCAGAATCTACCAGATTGTTTTATGTTGAAATATCATATAGTCTTATTTTTTGTATATTAAATTTAATTTTATTTGATTTTGGCTATATATATAGATCCTCATCCACAGTAATCTTAAAGAAGAATATAATGATATGTTAATAAATCATAAATTATTTTGATTTTCTATACTCAGATAGTTGAGGGTAAACATTTCTGCATTCAGCTAAATTTAACACATGCTTTTATAATACCGAAAGTAAAACATTGCCGTGCTGTGCTGGCCATCTGTAATAGGAAATGTGTTTATCACCCTGAGCAAAATTCAGTAGCAAGTATATTGATTTTTGTACACTTGAGTAATTAAGACTTCACTTTATAACTCTGGAGAGATTTCTCTCAATATATCATTTTCAAATATTTATTCTATTGACATGTTGCATAAGACAGAGTATAAAAGAAAAGAAACACAACCTTTTCCTTACAGCTGTGACTTTATTTCATTTTTTAAATTTATTCTTGTACCAAAAGCCATCATTCAAATAAAGTATTATGATGAAGGCTTATAAAACACATAAAATTGGTAGATGTCTTCCACTGAAATAAAGTTGGTTGTCCCAGAACTTAATTGTTTTAAGCTACCTGATATTCCCAATTGGCCCTGAAATAATCTCTATAGCCTCTCTAACACTCTACAGAAGGCATAAATATTTCACAATACTAAAATTTTTAATAGTAATTTGGAAGTCAGAGGTCTTACAGACATCTTGAAGGTATGTCTGTACTGTGTGATTTAACCCCACCCTGCCACAGCTGACTGGAACAAAATGGATATCTGACTTAAAGCAAGGAAATAATGATCTGTAGTCACAAAATTATTTAACTTTAGGACTGGCAACATTAATGTGTCATTATTAGCAGAAAATGTGAATTTAGAACAAGGAGATAAATGAAGCAGAGATGAGAGAAAAAATATTGCACTAATGTATGAAAAATGGAGAATGTAACTTTCATTTTCCCTGACAGACTCCCAGTTCTCAGATACAGTTGTATTTCCTGCCCTTGGATCCCATGGCATCTCTATCCAAATAACAAATAATATCTTTGCATAAATTAATTTGAGAAAACCTCTACTACTTGTAACCAAAGTTTTCAGCAGAGCTAAAACAAAAGAAATTTGCTCTAGATAAAGGCCATCAAGTATGTTGCCCAGTACATCGATGAAGATAGAAGAGTAATCATTGAGGATCACTGGGCATTTCCTCTCTGGATATTCTTACAAATCTACAGAAGTCAGCTATCCTGAAATAGACCCCTGATTATGGTGCTGGATCAACTTCGGTATCAGAATCACTCATGTAAAAGATTAAGGCAAAGCTGAGGGTGAAATACATGATAAATGGACTTTCTGTAAAACTCCAAAACTGCAGGCAGAGGTAAGATTCAGCTCACCTGTTCACAGACTCTGCCTTCTTTCCCCTGGATAAGGCTTGTTGAAGAATGAGGAGAGTCTGACAGTATAAGCACTCTGATCAAATGGTGGACAGTAGATGTTATTCTGGTAAGGTTCTCTTGAATAATTCTAGCACTGACGTAAGGGCAATAGAGTAGCAAGAACTGTTTCCCTATCAGGTGAGAGTTTGCCCTGCTCTTAAAGCATTAACACAGTGATATATATCTCTCAGTATGGACTATAGTAGCTTAGGAGAACTACACAAGGTATCTACAGGGGCAAAATATCATAAGGCATGCAAAGAAACAGGAAAATATATGCCACCCAAAAGAAAAAAAAAACAACAATATAAACTTTCCCTTAAAAATACATGATACAAATATACTAAAGACTTTAAAACAGCTATCTTAAAGATGCTCAGAGTGTTAAAGGAAGATGTAGTGAAAGTCTAGAAAATGATGCATAAAAAATTGGATATGAAGAAAAGGATAGAAAATCTAAAAAGAAACCAAAAAGAAATTCTGGATCTAAAATGTGCAATAACTACAATAAAAAAAAATCACTAGAGAGATTCAAGGGCTAATTTGAGCAGGCAGAAGACATAATTGGAAAACTTGAAGGTAGGAAAATGAAAATTATTGAGTCTAAGGAACAGAAAGCAAAAGATTGGATAAAAGTGAACGGAGACTAAGGGACCTGTAGGACACCATCAAACCTACCAATTTATGTAGTGTGAAACTCCCAGAAGGAAAAGAGAGAATATTTGAAGAGATAAAGGCTGAAAGCTTCCCAAGTTGGAAAAGAGACAAAAATATAAACGTCCAAGAAGACAAATAAACTCCAAGTAAGATGGACTCAAATAGACCTGTACCAGGACAAATTAAAATCAAATCTTCCAAAGGAAAAGACAAAAAGAATCTTGAAAGCTACAAAGGAGAAGCAACTCCCACATACAAAGAATCCTCAATAATATTATCAAGAAACTTCTCATTAGAAACTTCGGAGGCCAGAAGACATTGGGCTGATTTATTCAGAGTGCTAAAAGAAAACAAACAAGCACACACAAACAAGATCTGTCAACCAATAATTCTATTCGTGGTAAAACTGTTTTACTAGACATTCCTGGATAAACAAAGCTGAAGGAGTTTGTTGTCACTAAACCTGCCCTGCAAGAAATGTTCGAGGAAATCCTGCAGGACGAAATGAAAGGACACCAGACAGTAACTTGAAGCTGTGTGAAGAAATAAAGATCTCAATAAGCATAGATACATGGGCAATTCTAAAAGCCAGTACTATTGTAACAGCAGTTTATAATTCCATGTTTTATTTCTACATGATTTAAGAGACTAATATATATTTTTAAGTTATTGATCTAACAAAGGCTAGCATTATCGTAACTTTGGTTTTTGCACCACATTTTGTGTACTATATAATTTAAGAGACTAATACATTTAAAAGAATTATGAATTTGTTTATTAGTTTGGGGGCATACAATATGAAGATGTAATTTTGTGACATTAACAACAGAAGAGGGTAGTTATGAAGCTGTAAAGGGACAAAGCTTTTTAGTTATTAAAGTTAAGCTGGCAGCCGCAAAAAACAATGGCTATCTAGCACCTCTTGTATTATCCTGGATGAAGCTGGAGCTCATTCTACTGAGTGAAGTATCACCAAAATGGAAAAACAAGCACCACATGTACTCACCATCAAATTGGTATTAATTGATCAACACTTAAGAACAAGTATAGTAGTAACATTCATCAGGTGTTGGACAGGTGGGAGTGGGGAGGAGGGGATGGGTATATTCACACCTAATGGGTGCAGTGTGCACCCTCTGGGGATGGACACGCTTGAAGCTCTGACTTGGGTGGGGCAAAGGCAATATATGTAACCTAAACCTTTGTACCCCCATAATATGCTGAAATAAAAAAAAAGGAATTTCTAACATTGTAACCCAGTTATAATTTGCCATTAACAATAAATAGATTACTGGCTATAAAAATGAATATTTGCTGTTTAATCAATATAAGATTTAGAAGTTTGCTTTCAAATTGTTTCATTTGGAAGAAAAGACAGTTTTAGACAGACTATATTTTAATATACAGGGTATAAGATTTTACTCTTTTTTTCTCCTTTTGTGCTCAATATTCTGCAACATGTTTTCCTTTGCTTGAGGGAAAAAATTCCTTTCCTTAAGGAAACTAAAGGATTATTTCTTAGATGTCTACATGTTTATCACAGATGTTCAACAGTTGAGAGGAGATCCTTCTCATGTAGAAATTAATGTTAAATTTGATGATGGTGTTACTATTTATAAATTGAAATAAAAACTGGATGCAATTATTATATGAGTAATAATTGGTAATAATACTAAGTTGTATTAAAATGTTAACAAACAGATATTTTGTTAAATGTAAGAACATTCATAGAGTATTACAATTTTTATGGAGATTAACATTGCTAATTTGCCTCTAATGGATAAATTAATATTAAATAGTACATTATTTTATGAGAAATTATAATTTATCTGTTAGAATACATAAGGTAACAAGAAATAAAACAGTATGGGTAAAAATCTAGAAAACATAAATTGCAAATTAAATGAACAAAAAAGGGAGGGAGGATTAAAGATTATTAATGGGGCTAGACTAGTAGTAGAGGGTCTAACTGATGCTCAAATGCTCTTATTCCATGCCCAGGTATCTTGGCATTGCAAGCCCTGAAGAAGGAACCACATGAGATCCGACTAATTCCACCTTGAAGGTAGGTCTAATATGTTGCTTAGAAGGCATTTGTGCTACAAACATAAAAATACATCAGTAAGAGGAGGAATTTAAGATACATAAAATTGACAAAATGAGATTTGCTGCTTAACAGAACTTCAGAATAGTGCTGGACTCTTGCATTTCCTACTGACTCAGGTCAATTCCATGTCAATTACAAAGCCAATTATAAATTTCATGTCAATTATAAATCATGTAGTTGTATATGTACATGGTCTTCCCTCTTCTATATCTTGGCATCACTGCTTGGAAAGGACCATTTCATGGAAATTGTAGAAACTTACTTTCCTAACTCTGTGTATGAACTGGACTCAAAGTATCCCACTGCTTTATTTGCTCTTCTTTGTCCTCTTTTGTTGAAGAAACAAGAGAACAACAATAGAACCAATAATAAGTACCAGATGAGTTTCAGAATTCAGAAATTTTCAGAATGTAATTAAGATAATGTACAAATTCTGTATTACATATCAGCCGTGGCAGGGTCTGGGGAAGCAACCTGTAATCAACTCTATTGATAGTTTTCAGTAAAATATATGAGCATTTTCACTAATTAGAATATATAAAAGCTATGAATGACTTCATATGTTTTCAAGGCAGACTATCTCTAAATGATTTTTGTCAAATTTTCATTTTTCATATATTTTGGATTTCAGAATTTTGGCTAAATAATTGCATATTTATTCTATCTTTATTTCTTGAATTATCACTGAATCTTCATAATTACCCCATGAGTTAAGTTTTCTTATCCTTTGCTGAGACGTTTACAAACTTACCTAGAGGTCTACAGCTACCAAATTGAGATATAAGATTTAAAACCATCTGACTTGCAAGCATATGGCATCAACTGAATTATACTATTCTGCAATACTGTTGAAACCTGAATGTATTTAAAAATATGTATATAACAAACAGAACCAAAACTTAAGTTTAGGAATATAGTCTATGGTTCCAGTACAGTTATTCTACCTGTTGGTAAACAGTAGCCAAGATCATGAATTAATGATAAGTTCTAACATTTTTCTGGGTCAGTGTGTGTTACAATTACCAGAGGTCACTCAAACAGGTGGTATTTAGTTTGGTTCATCTCCAGATCTAATGATTAAAGATGGGCGTATGGGACTTAGAAGAGATTCTCTGGCAGAAGAAAAATGGAGTTGTTAAAAAGGTAGAAATGTATCATAGAACTAGACTTAATTGGAAGTCATTGTTATTGGCTCTTTCATATATCGTGGGAGGCTTAAGCTAAATGAAGAGGGAAAGGAAAGGTAGGGAAGTTCAAATGAGCCTGAAGAAGTGAGGCAAATTCTTTGTCAAGTCCAGAAATAGCTTTAGTAGAAGATGGATAATTATAAAAAGTTATGTGTGAAAGGAACTAATATATGGGTATGTCCAAATGCATGGTGCTTTATTCTTCAAGGTTAAATATCCTTATGGAAAGTCTCGATTTTAAGGAACAGTTAAATATTCCAGACGCTGCTCTAGGTAAAGCAGTATGGTTACAAACATAGATTTGAGGCTCTTCAATGTCCTCAACTCAAAGTTGACTAGTAACACATCCGCCGTCGCCTACAGTTGAGCATATTGACTCATCACAGTGAGGAAAAATGCACAACATAGGGAGCCCGAGGGATGTATCATTAAGAAGACATTTGAAACTACTTAAAGATTTTGGACTTAGGTGATTTGGGGAAGGGTTCAAAGAAGCAACCCTTTGATTTAGATTGGATGCTATCAGGTTATGGGAATAGTTCCAAGATTAGTTCTTGAACACATGTTATCTAAGTGGTTGGTAGAATGAAACTAGGCTAAAGGTATATTAGGAAAAGGAGCTGTAGTTATTCATATTAGCTAGGATGGGGGAAAGTTTTTTTGTGGTTTGAACAATGTTCTTGTTTTTCTGAGTTCGGGCATGATTACAGAGTGCATTTTTTTTTTCTTGATCTGTCAAGGTCACAGAGTAGCCTTGTCTGAATTGGTGTTCTGTGAAAATGTTTATATTCAATAGAACAACAAGGCCTAGCTGTAAATCTACCTCCTAGCAACAAGGGTCTAACTGATAATTCCAAGCCATTTTGGTTATCAGAGGTTGTTGGTCTACTTCTCATATTAAAGAAAGCTAGACTTTAAAAGGACAGCACGATTTTGGGGGGAAGAGAGTGGACCCCATCATTTGGCAAAGGTGTAAGAATGAGTGAGCCTGTTTGGTGATACTGAAAGTCAAGAAGAATGTTAGAATAAGCTCTTCTATTGATTTCTGAAGTCAGTAAATACATTACGCCCTCAAAGTGCTAGAGTGGCAGTTTATGGACTAAGAAATGTAAGCGAGCATGACATTAATTTTATTTTATTTTGTAATCTTTTTCATAAAATATGTCACTTAGATGATTTTTAATTTTTTAAAATAAATTTCATGATGTATATTTAAACTATACAACATGATGTTATGGGATACGTATAGACAGTAAAAAGGGTTACTATCACGAATCGAATAAGAATATCCGTCATCTCACATGGTTACCCATTTTTTTCATTTTTGTTTTTGTGGCAAGAGCAGCTAAAAATCTACTCATTTATCATAAATCCCAAATACAGTACAATTTTATTACCTGTAGTCCTCGTGTTACACATGCCACGTGGAAAACAGGATGGAGGTTTCCAAAGAAATTAAAAACAGAACTAACATATGACCCAGAAATCCTCTATTAAGCATATAGACAAAGGGAATGAAATCATCATTTCAGAAAGATAATCTGCACTCCCATGTTCATTGCAGCGTTATTCACAGTATCCAAGATACAGAAACAAGCTAACTGTCTTTCAACAAGCAAATGGATTTTCTATATTTTCAGGAAGATCTCAATGTAATATGGAGTAAAGCATACATACTAACAGCTAAGAAATGAGTGTTGTCATCAGGTTTCCTGGGTTCAAATCAGGACTCTCCAGGGCAACTATGCATGTTATCTGTAATAAGTTTAATTTTGTGCCTACATTATATTATCTATAATATTATAATTAAAATAGCACCCATTTCATAGGGCTGATTTCAGGATTAATATAGCGCCTAGAATTGATTAGTTAATGTCTGCTTATATTATTACTTGTGTGATTATGTTCACCTTTACCAATACCAATAAGAAAAACAACTCCAATACCCATTATTCTTTTTAACTTATATTTCAAAAGAAATAGCCATACAGAGAAAACATAGTCTTTTGTCAAGCAAAAATGATGAACAAAACTGAAGAATTAACATAAGTCTTCAACAACATCAAACGATCCTCATGCTCACCTTTCCCCACTGTGAAAAATGACACATAGAGCCATAGCCTCTTTAGAGAGGCAAGAACATTAGATCCGTAGCTCCATTTACACTCAGAGAGAGGCCAGGTTGCATGCAAATGAGTTTGTTGTCATCTTTCACCTCAAACAGAATTATAATTGCACGTTTTAAAAATGATAGCCAGTCACTACCTATATTTTCTTTCCAAATTCACAGCTGTGAAAATTGGGGGGAGTCAGAGGGGTAAGAAATGACATCGGGTTACTTTGTCACACAAAAAACTTGAAAATGAAATTGTCATTCAAAACTATGCAATTAAAGTGCATTACCATGGATAATAATCTTGAAACTGGCAATCATATCCAAATACCGCAAATCAAAGCAAATCCTGAGAATATTACCAGAAGTGTCTGGGAAAATAGTAGACAATTTATGACAGTAAGGTAAATCGTTTGATTACCAAAGCATCAAAAAGAGCTTAATGATCTAGTGGAGGGGAAAGCACTAATAATGTATCGTTTTGGCACGAGGAGGAACTAGACAACACTTTAATATGCACTGAATTGATAAAATGGTTCCTAGATAAAGTTTAGCAAGCATTTCATAAATAAAATTCAGATAAATGGAATGAATAGATGATGAAAACTGGAAGAAAATATTTTTAAAAATGAAAGGAGAGAGAGAAAGATCCTGAAAAGCACACTAGTCGGAGCCAAAACTGGTCTTCAGGCACAGATACATTCTTTAACAGGGTGAACATTCCACATACTTATTTAGGAACATACCTGAAATCATCTATTTCCCTGATTGAATGGTCTCAGAGCCACTGAGGTTCCAGGCTTATTGGCTTTAATCTCTTTCCTTTTCTGTGAAGGTCATTGCAGGAAATTGTCTTAAATATACTGCATACAAATCTTACCTCTTGTACAAATTCACAACATTTTTCTAGTATTTATTCTCATCACAATATGTTCCTCAGATCAAAGTAAGCCAAAATATATGAATAAAATATATCAACATACCTAGTTTCTTATTTCTGCACAATATTCAGATCTCAAACAGTCACAAAGAACTGAGCTTCTGAGTTTCCTGCAATTCTGCTTTTGTAACTGTGCTCTTATTCCAGTGTTTTTTTGATCAGTAAATTACACTTACTGCCCTCCCATTGCTCAACTGAGAGACACGGATGTCATCTTTTAAAAGGATTGTTATGAGTGGCTCTTAAAATTTTAAATCGTCTAATGACATTTCCCTTTCCAGTACTGTCAAATGAATTTTCATCTCACTTAAAGTCCAGATTTCTGACTTGGGCCAACAGGGCCCTACATGCCTTGGCTCTTGACTGTCTCTCTGACCTCATCTCTTATCACTCTAGAGTCACTCTCTCCACTCCAACCATGCTGGCCTCCTGCGGTTTCTCAAATGTACTTCAGAACCTTTGCATTTGCTGTCTTCCTTTCAGTCACATGGCTTGCTTCCTCACCAAAGTACTATATATCCTTTTCAGAGAGGCCTTCTTTATTCACCTGATTTATAATACTGCCTCCATAATGCTATCTTACTTCATGTCATTTAAATTCCAGTTCGAAGGATTTGAAAGCAGATGTATAAATCTCCATCTTCATACTTTGCACGGAAGCTCGTAAAGGGTCATCTAGCATCTCTTGTATTATCCCGGATGGAGCTGGAGCCCATTCTGCTAAGTGAAGTATCACAAGAATGGAAAAACAAGCACCACCTTTAGTCACCATCAAATTGGTATTAACTGATCAACACTTAAGAGCACATATAGTACTAATATTCATCAGGTGTCGGCCAGGTGGGAGAGGGGTGGAGGGGACGGGTGTATTCACACCTAATGGGTGTGGTGAGCACCGTCTGGGAGATGGACACTCTTGAAGCTCTGATTCTGGTGGGGCAAAGGCAATATATGTAACCTAAACGTTTATATCCCCATAATAGGCTGACATAAAAAGGGAGGGCTTATTAATGAAGTGTGCTGGTAAATATTTAGCAACTAGCTCTGAAACAAGAATAAAGAATCCTAATATCATTTACTGATTTCCTGATTTCAAGCTTACCAACATTTATGTCACTGAGCGTGAAGTCAGGAAGAGATGCTAGCAATTTACCTGCAGGTTAGTATGGGTCAGTTCCGGTACAAAAGGGAACCATAACATGAAACCTGCTTGAAATGTTGGAACTACCTATGGATTATAGCTTCGTAGCTTGCAGAGTCTGCAATGGTCTTTGTAGGAGGAAGAAAAATCTATTTTCTTGTGAAACCACTGAAGTGTAGATGTTGTTTGCTACTGTAAAATAACCTAGCTCGATTTATACAAATATGTTTGGAGGCAGAAAGCATTGACCTGGCTCTTAAGATTTTCAGTAGTCAGGCAAATGGCATTGTTACACAATTCACAGTCCTTGTGATAAAAAGATACAGCTTGCTTAGGAGAAGAACTTCTGCCTATGATGAAAATAGTAGCAATTCTTCTGAAAAGTCTCATATAAGAAGACAATGTATAGTATACTAAAAATAATAATAGTGAACCATTATTTGTTGCTTGCTATGTTTTGGAAACTATTCTAAGCACATTATCTATGAGCTTATTTCATCTTATTCACCCAACAAACCCTAGAGAAATATGCTGATATTATTATCCACAATTACTGCTATTGAAAATGAAATTGACAGTTTAAGTATTTCGCCCATGCTCAAGGAGGTAGTAAGGGGTTGTCAAAAATTTTTATTTGTTTTCTTTTTAAAATGTCTTTATTTTGGAAATAGACCATGGAAAAAAAATGTATATAACTTCTTTTTTTGATCAAGGAAAACATAAAATCAGAATCGTGCATCTTTGTAAAAGCAGGGATTCAGAATAAAGTAAAATATAAAACAAGTCACTTGGACTTAAAATATGTTGTTCAGAGTCTACTTTAGAAATCATTTTTCCTACTGATAAGAAAAGCTGATGGCACCAAATATTTACAACATAGGTTGTTAAACAATTAACCTACATGGTGATAGACAAAAAAGTAAAACCAAATTTGATTGTTTTAGAATACAGCATATTTCTTCAGTGGCTTTTTTCCTACAACTGCACACAACTTTTCAATGCAGAAATATGATTTTATTTTACATCATTAAATATCTACAGACACATGTGTACTATAGCCTTTAAATTTAAACATGAGAGAATTACTTCAATCAAAAATGGTTTTGGAGGATAGTTTTATTTCATATATGTTTCACTTAAGTTGTAAACTACTATAAAATTTTTTTGTTTCACTTTTTTTGCCCCAGTGCCATTAAGGAAAAAAGAAGAAAAATAAGAAGAAATTTTAGTTTTTCTTTAGGTGTCCACTCTGATTTATTATCTCTTTGTGTAAAAATTAGATGGTATAGATTATCTAAAGAAGCAAAATATATGGAAGTATATTTGACATTTTAAAAGATAAACATGATTGAAAAGCCTTAACTGTTAAGAGTAAATAGGAGGAATTTAAATACCAATTTCAGACTCCAGAGCACATGGTCTTAACCACTAAGAATTACCCGGGTATTGTTGTGTTTCTAAATGTTTTAATAAATGTCAAGGTCTGATTAATCTGGACCACTCCTATTACCTTGTGTACAAAATGAAAACTGTAAGTGATCATTGCAAACCCCTGTCCCAATCTAATTGGCATAGTAGTAAAACTTATAGTGTCTGTTTTTAATAATAAGGCATATTGGTTTATCGCACATTTCCACTTTAAATTATACTACCATAGAATAATATTTATCCAAAACACAAGAGAGAAACTTATTAAAGCAAAAGTCTTTAGAGGACTAATTTTCAAAGTGCTTACAAAAGAGCTTATATTAAAATAATTATTTTAAATGCAAATAACAAATAATTAGATTTAATGTTCACTAGGGAAAGATTACACTGAAATATGATATGGGTTAGTTCAATTTTATCCGTAAAAAAATAACTATAAAGAAAATCTGGTGATTACTTTATGAGGAAAGGCCACTGAGTTAAAGCAATATAATGTAGGAAAATGAATATGTTAATTTTTAAAGTATCAACTCGTGTGAACAAAGATTATACAAACAATGCTAGAGAAACTTTCCACAAATGTGTAAAAAGAGCAATGTTTTATATGTGGTTAAATTATATAGTAACACCTTTTTTAACAACAATGTGTAAAGAATAAATCAGCATAATTTCATAAAAGTTTTGTTTCTCTGGGTTAATATTCTCTTAATTATATAATTTTAACAGATTTATTGAGGTATAATTGATATTAAATAAACTGTACATATTTAAAATGTACAATTTGGCAATTTTTGCCATAAATATATACCTGTAAAATCATCATCACTACAATCAAGAAAATGAACATACTTATCCCCCTTAAGAGTTTTCTCGCACCGCATTGTAATCCCTCCCTCCCACCCTGTACACCCCTTCCCAGGTAGCCACTGACCTGCTCTGTATCACTATTGATTAGTGTGCATTTTCTATACTTTTATGTAAATAGAATCATATAGTATATAGTCTTTGTTTTCTCCTGGCTTTGCCACTATCAGTAGTTCATTCCTTTTAATTGATCGGCATTATGTAATGTCTGGCTATAACACAGTTCGTTTTTTTATTTTTCTTTTCAGTATTTTTTTTTATTTCAGGGTATTAGGGGGTACAAATACTTTGGTTACATAAATGGCCTTTGCACAGCCTGAGTCAAAGCTACAAGCGTGCCCATCCCCCAGACAGTGTACACCACCCTCATTAGATGTGAGCTTACCTATCCTTCTCCCCTACTCCCCCCTGCCCAACACCCTATGAATGTTGCTTCCGTATCTGCGCATAAGTTTTGATTGATTAGTATCAATTTAATGGTGAGTGCAGTTGGTGTTTGTTTTTCCATTCTTGTGATACTTCACTTAGGGGAATGAACTCCAGCTCCATCCAGGATAATACAAGAGATAGTAGTTCACCATTTTTTTACGGCTGAGTAGTACACCATGTTATTCATATACCAAGTTTAATTGTTGGGGAATTTCCAGGCCAGTTCTGCTTAAAACCACAAAGCAGCTAAGCAGAGCAAGTAGGTAGAATATGCACCAGCTGGCTGAAACCACAAAACAGTTAAGCAGAGTTATAAGCCTGTCATGATTGTACTGCTTGTTGTAAACCTACCATAACTATACTGTTTGTTATACGCCTATCATAACTGTACTGCATGTAAAAACTGCTATTAGTTGGCTAACTTTTAATCCTTTTACTAATTGGTTAACTTTTATGCTTGTGTGTTATTGGATAAGACTAACCCCCCCCCCCCAAAAAGAGTATAAAACCTGACAAAAACCAGGAAGAGGTGCTCAGATTTTGGAGGCTTGACCCCATCTGGGCCGCTGGCAATAAAACTTGCTGACTCTCCAACTCTCGGCGTGCCGCTCGGTTATTCCCCCTGGGACTGGTCACCATAACACTTGCCGTAACACAATAACCATTCAAATATTGACAGGCACCTGGGTTGTTTCTGCCTCTTTGCAATTGTCAATTGTGCTGCTATAAACATTCTAGTGTAGACGTCTTTTTTATAGAATGTCTTTTGTTCTTTCGGGTAGATGCCCAGTAATGGGACTGCTGGGTCAAATGGTAGTTCTACTTTCAGTTCTTTGAGGTATTGCCATACTACTTTGTATGGTGGTTGTACTAGTTTACAGTCCCACCAGCAGTGTATGAGTGTTCCTATCTTTCTTTTCACATCCGTATCAGCATTTGTTGTTTGGAAACTTTTTGATAAAAACCATTGTCACTGGAGTTAAGTGATATCTCATTGTGGTTTTGATTTGCATTTCCCTGGTGATTAGAGATGCTGAGCATTTTTTCATGTTTTTTGACGATTAGTCTACCGTCTTTTGAAAAGTTTCTGTTCGTGTTCATTGCCCACTTTCTAATGGGGTTATTTGATTTTTTTCTTGCTGACTTTCCTGAGTTCTATATAGATTTTAATTATCAGCCCTTTATCAGATGTATAGCATGCAATTGGGGAAAATTATTTTCTTCCATTCTATAAGTTGTCTATTTGCTCTAATGATAGTTTCCTTGGCTGTGCAGAAGCTTTTTAATTTGATCAGGTCCCATTTATTTATTTTCGTTGTTACTGTGAATGCTTTTGGGGTCTTCTTCATAAATTCTTTGCCTAGGCCTAGGTCTGTAAGAGTTTTTCCAACATTTTCTTCTAGAATTCTTATGGTTTCATGCCTTAGGTTTAAGTTTGTCATCCATTGTGAGTTGACTTTGTGAGTGTTGAAAGGTGCAGATTCTGTTTCAGTCTTCTTTATGTGGCTATCCAATTTTCCCAGCACCACTTATTGAATAGGGATTCTTTTCTCCAGCATATGTTTTTGTCTGTTTTGTCAAAGATCAGATTTCTGTATAAGGATGGTTTTGTATCTGGGTTCTCAGTCCTGTTCCATACAATTTGTTTAATTATTCACTGTTGATAGGTATTTGGGTTGTTTACAGTTTTTAGCTATGTATGTACGTGAAGCTGCTATGAGTATTCAAGTCTTTGCATGAACATGTGTTTTTATTTCTTTTGGATAAATACGTAGGAGTGAAATGGCTGGATCATATGACACATTCATGTTTAGCTTTTTAAGAAATTGTCAAACCGTTATCCAAAGCAGTTATAACATTTTACATTCCCAATAACAGTAAACGAGAGCCACAGCCCCTCCCCAACCTCATCATTATGTGGTATTATCAGGTTCGTTTTGCTCCTCTCCTCCCCTTTCCGCTCCCCTTCTGTTTCCTCTCCCCTCCCCTCTCTCTGTCTAGTCTCTTTCCTTCTCAATCTCTCTCTCTTTCTCTCTCCATTTCTGTCCTTCACCTTTTAATAGGTGTAGAGAGGTATTAATATATCATCATGGCTTTAATTTGCATTTCTCTTAATAACTAACAATGTTAAATATGTTCTTACATGCCATCCATATATCTTTTTTGGTAAAGTGTTCAAATTCCTTTGGCACTTTTTTACATTGTTTATTTTTCTTATTTTGAGTTTTAAGTGTTTTTTATACACCCTGGATATATGAATTTTATCAGACATATGATTTGAAAATATATTTTACTAGACAGTAGATGGTCTTTTCATTCTCTTAAGAAATGTTTTTAAAGGGCAGAAGTTTCTAATTTTGATGAAGTACAATTTATCAATTTGTATTTCATGTATAATGCTTCTGTACAATATCTAAAAAAAGTATTTGACTAACCCACGTTCACTAAGATTTTATCCTGCCTTTTTTTTTTCTAGAAAATGTATGGTTTTAGGTTTATGTTCGGCTCCATGATTCATTTCTAGTTAATTTTTGTATCTAGTGTGAGATATGGATCAAATTATATGTTTTTTACATACTTTTTCCAGCATTATTTCTTGAAAAGATTGTTCTTTCTCCACTAAATTACCTTTCACTTTGTTGAAATTGAATTGTCTGTATATGTGTTGGTCTATTTCTGTTCTATTAATCTATTTGCCTATATCCAGTACCACACATCTTGATTACTGTAGCTTTCTGTTTTGAAATCAGATAACAATTGTCATATCCTCAGAGAGGAAATTCCTGACTACTGGCTTATGTAGAGTTGCATTCCTGTGACTTTATCCTGCTTTATTTTATCCTACAAAATTTCTCTCTGTTTCTCCCTCTATATCTTTCAAACACACATTCATATACACACATTATGAAAACATGTGTGCTTAGATATAATGTATTAATATAATACATAGTATATTTATAAATAAGTGAATAAATGTAAAATATTTTTGTTTATTCATTTATTTGCATATAATCTGCTTTCCCTACTAGAATGTAATATCCTAGAGAAAGAGGACTTTTTTGTTTGCTGTCCTATCCTTAGCAAGTGGAACAATGCATATCACGTAGACTTATAGCAACTATTTTTTCAATGACTGACTATGTCATAAATCTACCATACTCCCTTTCCAAAGGCGGGGCGGAAACAAGGGCAAAGCTGAAACAGCTGTGGAGATTGAAATTTGAAAGTATATGGAGATTTAGAAATCAAGGTAAATGACAGTTATGGAATAGTGCAATGCCATAAAGGAAAGAACATGGGACATAGGATAACAATTCCTGGAATTCAGCTTTGACAGCAACACTTAACAACTGTGAGAATATGGACAAGCTCAGTTTTTCATTCATTAAATGGGATTTATGATGACTACATGGTTATGATGATTAAGTGAGGCAAGATCCAGGAGCAGGGAGAATATTAACACAGTGTTTAAATTCCTCAGATATACATATGAATACATAAGAGGACAATTCTTTGGGGAAGATTGTGTAAATTCAAAACGCAACTGTTTAGAAGTATCCCTCCCTTGCCCACCATCTCCATGTCCAGACTATTCTTTGCTTCTTAACATTGGGCTTGGCCAAGAATCGTGCTTAAGCAAATGCAGTATTAGCAGGCCTGATGTGTTCATAAGCTTGCAAAGTTCTTGGATCATTTGTGCTTTTTATAATATATTGTGCTTTACTATCACCAGGAGAATTACATGTCCAGGATAAATATTTATCATTGTATGTTAAAAGATTTTATGGATGATGGAATCAAAGAATACAGCATGATGTAGGAAAGTAAATTTAGAGCATATTCTTGAGGACAAACTGTTGAAGCATATCTATGACTCTATCAGAAAAACATATCTATGACTCTATTGCGAAAACATTTTTTCCTTCAGGAAATGTGTTCTAAATAAAAGCTTTGTCATTTTTAAATTCCGTAATGTTTAAACGAGATGAGGCAGGCATAAATTAGCACCCTAAAATCCTATACACTTGCCAGGCACTGTGCTAAGCTCTGCAGCTCACTTAATTATTGCAATGACATTGTGAGAGAGAAGGTTCTATCATCCTTGTGTATCTCAAGTAAGGTAACTGGAATTTACAGAAGTTCAGAAATTTTCCCAAAGCCAACGAGCTAGTAATTGTTAGAATTCAAATATAGCCTTCTCTTGGTCTGGATTCCCTGACTTTAATGACAGCTCTAGGCTGCTGCCCAAATATATTGGTTTCCTCTCCACTTTATAAGTCTGCTTTAAACAAAACTGCCTACATATTTAGCATTACTTGAACTTTTCCTATTAGTTTTTCTTGTAAGAGAAGTAAGTATAAGCCATACCTCAACTCTTTTGATTATTTTTTAATAATCAGTTTCTAAAGAACATTTTTGTTATTTGCATATGTATGCATGTCTTACTGCCTACACAGGAGGCAGGAATTTTCTTATATATTTAAGAAATTATTGGTAACTTTAAGTTCATTGTTTAAATTTGTACAATGAGTATTCTAGTCTTATTACATTTTATAATGCTGGATTAAATGTTATATGCAACCTCTCTCAGTTGCTTTATATAATATTCTCTGAAAAATTTTAACATATAACTTCTTTCAATACTAAAGATAGCTTTATGCATTCTTAAAACAGCGCAAAATACTTCAGAGAAGTATTCTCCCAGAAAACAAGGTGATGGTTCAAGACCATTTTTTTGTACGTAGATCCAAAGAGCAGGTCAAAAGTACTTGGGAAAGAAAAGGAGGGAAGTAATTTGTAAGTGTAGGCTTTCAAACTAATGTGTGGTAATTATGTATCTTAATTTCCTTGAAATTGGAAAACAGGATGCCTTCTTCTGATCCTACTTTTCTGTTATTAGGATTGCCAGGTTCCTGATAACTTAATCAATTTTCTCTCCTCAATTAAAATTACAAGATAATTTCCTGATTTTTCTTAGTAAGTAAACTAATTTCTTCCTCTTTTGATTAAACAATGTTAAATAGGTTATCTCCACCCATAACTGCATACTTGGTGAATATCTTTTATATTTTATGTTTTAAGATGCTGAATTCACTATAATTTATAACACAGCAATAGAGAACTAATACCAGATACTAAAATAATTTTACATGTTTTCACAAACTAACATGCTGAAGATTATTTGGGAATAAAAAATAGTGTTTTTTTCTGAAAATCTTTTTTACAGAGAGAGAGGAAAAAACAGAAATACAGAAAACCAAAAAGACAATGATCTTTTCAGAGTTTTATGAATTTCTTTCCCAAGCTTGATTTTATTTATAGGAGCTTTCTTCCACATTGTTCCTCATACATTGACATCGACCTATTTTAGGATTCAAAAATCAAACTGATACAAAATTTCAGAGAAATGTTTGACTAGTATTATAACTAATCAATACTTCTCTCTTCTTGTATATACCCAATAATTGGTGGACAGTGTTCTTTTTTAATGAATAAAATTATCAAAGCTTTCATTGAGCACGTCCATTTTACATAATAGTTGTATGAAATAGGTGCTTACACACATTTCCTTTTGCATTGCAATTTATAATATTTCTTTTTTTTTATTTATTCAGGATATTGTGGGGGTACAACCATTTTGGTTACATGTAATACTGTTTGCCCTGCCCAAGCCAGGGCTACAAGCCTGTCCTTCCCCCATACAGTGCATTCTGCTTCCACCAGTTGTGGGTTTACCACCCGCCAACCCCACCCCGACTGGTACCCAGTGAGTATTACTATGATGTGAACAACTTAGTGTTGATCAGTTAGTACCAATTTGATGGCAAGTACATGTGGTTCATGTTTTTCCATCCTTGTGATACCTCACTTCAAAGGATGCGTTCAATCTCTATCCAGGATGATATAAGAGGTGCTAGATCACCATAAGTTCCCATCAATGCATGAGTGGGTTAATAAAATGTGATATATGCATACCATGAAATACTACTCAACTATAGTATTTCTTTAATAACATTTTACTATTATTTGTTCTGTACAGCAGTGATCTAATATATGCAAATAAAATATATGGATTTACATATTCAATTAAAATTACTCTATATTTTCATTTAAGAGTTGGAGGGAGAACGAGTATCTGACATCTATTTTTATTATTTTCTTAGATATTGTATTTTTTGGTGTAAAGCGAAAATTCTAGAGAAATTATAGGCAGAAGTTAAAACTCATTTATCTTGTTTAGAGCTATTAAGTAATCAGTTTGCTATTTACTTAGGTGACTAATAAGAGATTGCAAGCCAGAAAAAATGCTGTTCTCTTCTCACATGTTTGATTTAGAATCTGATTTATTTAGCCCTCTCATCAAGTGAGCAGCAGAGAAATGTACTGTGAAATAATTATTAACTTATTTGGAAAGACCTTGAATTTTTGGAGCCAATCTTCTGACTAAATTAATTAGTTAGACTTTGGGCTCTGACTTAATTCCAACTTTGAAGTGACTAGAATGTTATTTTTATAAAGAAAAAAAATGAGTAAGCTCACTGGGTCCAGTAAAGTCAGAGAATTCATAGCACAGAAATGGAAGCCTTTTCCTTCTGATTGTTTTGAGATTTTTTTCAGATTTATAAAACTGTGATAAAGACTGAGTCACTATAATTCCATTGACATATAATCTCATAATGGAGCTCTAGACAACCTTGATATCGATGGAAAAATCAAAATATGAGTGCTTTTAAACAGAGTCCAATAGTAATCAGCACTGCTTAATTAAGTGTTATGTAAGAAACATACTGTACTTGTGAACTTTCGAATTTCTATGTCTAGTTTGAATTCTCCAATTGTACTCCCATCCTTTTGAAGCATTACAGCTTTATGTTGTTATTTCAAATGGAATTTTTAAAAATTTCAAGTTCAGTTGATTATTGCTACTATATAGAAATATATTTTATTTTTATATATTGACCTTGTATTTTCTGACCTTCCTAAATTCAATTATTAGTTCTTACATTTATTTTTTAGATTAATTGAAATTTTCAATTAATAATTATGTCATTTAAGAATAGAGACAGTTCATTCTTACTTTTTGCTCTTTATGCTATTTATTGTTTTTTCTTGCCTTATTGCACAAGCTGTATTTCCAGTGAAATTTAAACAGAAGTCACAACAACAGACATCCTTACATTGTTCACAATGTTAGGAGAAGTGTGATTAATATTTCACCATTAAGCATGGTTAGTTATAGGCTTTTCCTGAATGTCTCTTATCTGATTGAGGTACTTCCCTTCTATGTCATGCTTACTGTGATACTTCTCCACGAATGATTGCTGATTTTTTTTCAAGTTCCTTTTATGTATCTATTGAGGTGATTACATTATTTTCATCATTTTCCTGTTTATATGAATAAATTATCGATTTTAAATTCTTAAACTAATTTCACATTCCTGAGATAAATTCTACTTGTTTTTGAGGTATTTTTTTTCACTTTGGTGCAATTGATTTGCTTATTATTTAGAATATTTTGCATTCATAATTATTTTTGCCTGAGGACTTTTGGTATGCAACTTTTTTGAAATGCTGTTGTCAGGTTTTGCTATTGTCTTATGCTAGTCTCTTAAACCAAGTTGAGATGGGTTTTCTCCTGTTTTCTTTTCTGAATTACTTTGTGTAAGATTGGTAGTATTTTCTCCATACATAACTGATAAAATTCACTAGTAAAGCTATCTGGTCTAGGAGATTCCTATGTGGGACAGTTTTTGATTGTAAATTCCATTCCTTTCATAGATATAGAGCTATTCAGATTTTATTTCATCTTGAATAAATTATAGTATGTCATCTTTAATAGAACTTTTTTATTTCTTCTAACTGGTTAAATTTGTAGTGTTATTGTAAAATCTATAGTGAAATTCTCTTTTATTCCTCATATTGGTAAATAGTGTCTTATCCCTTCATTTATTGACTAGCCAATAAAAACAAGTTTTGTTTTTGTTAACTTCTCTATTGCTTTTTTCTATCTTAGTAATTCATCTTATCTGTATCATACCATTTTTCTAAGTCCTATGAGATTAATTTTAAATTTTATATAGCTTTATTAAGTGAAAAATTGTATCATTAATTTTAAATTTTCTTTGATTCTAATATAAGAATATAAAGTTCTCCTTTCCCTTCCAAACACTGCTTTAGCTCTGTCCCAAAAAATTAAATATCCATTGATGCTTGTCTTGTCTTAATGACTATTCCATATATATCTTAAAAAACAAGTGTGCATACTGCCATTTGAGTGTTGTGTTCTATAAATCACAATTAGATTAAAGTAATTGATAGTGTCATTAACTTCTCTAATGTACTTACAAATATTATTTCCAGTAATTATAGTGTGTTAGACATTTCTAACTATATTTGCCTCTTTCTCTCTTTAGTCAGAGAGATAAAAGAGAAGCCAAAGTCAGAGAAAATTGATGCATGAATGGTCTCGACTCCCTCTTGCTGGAGAAAGCCACATGGAAAGCCTAAGAAATAATGCAGAGAGCCTTTAAAAGCAAAACCAGCCTCCAGCTGACAGCAAACAAGGAAATGAGGACATGTGTCCTAAAACCACAAGGAACTAAATTTGGCCAACTACCTGAATGAGCTTGGAGTTGACTCTTACATACAGTCTCCAACAAAGTTTGGAGTCTTGGTGACACCTTGATTTTTTTTTTTTTTTTTTTTATTCCAGGGTATTGTGAGGGTACAAACACTACAGTTACACTTTATGTCTTTGCCTTACACCTTGATTTTAATATTGTTAGACTCTAAGCAGGAAACCCAATTGAGCCCACTCAAACTTCTGACCTACAGAAACTGTGAGATAAATTTGCATTGTTTTAAGCTGCTAAGTTTAGGGAAATTTCTTACAGCAGCACTGGAAATCTAATGAGGTTTTTGATATGTAGAAAATTTTAAAATATGAAAACTAAGATACTGATGAAAAGGCTAATGAAAAAACAAAAATGCATATACTACTTTGAGTATTGGAATAAACTAATGAAAACAGAGGAAAAGAAAAACTTTACCAAGATATTAGATTATAAAAAGAGACTAAAGCAAGTGGAATACAGTATTTTAAAAGGTATACAAGACCAAATTAGTGAACTGAAATCTAAGCACAAGGAAAATGAAATTCTACTCAATTAAATGCTTGTAACAACTTGCACAAATAATACATTCACTGCTTTGATATAAACTTCTAATGGTGTGGCAATTGATGAGAATTAGGCGCTGCATTACTCTAGAGTTTCTTTGACATTGTGTCTCCTAATGTACAGATATCAGAAGACACTTACTTGTTTAACAGTTTATGTTTTGGGGGATGGAATACCAAAAGGCTCTCTCTCCAGAACGCACTTTGAACTTCTTACTCTTGTTCTTTCACACAGTCAGGCTTTCCCTAGAGTATTATCCTTTTACTGATGATAATTCATCACCACTTTAGGGTCAAGTTATACATATCTAAATATTGGGAGAGAATAGATACTGCTGGAAAAAAATTTCTAGGTGACACATAACCTCTATATCTTTTTTACTTGAACTAAACCAAGGCTCATTTTCAATTCATTAGCTCTGAGAATGAATGGATATTCTACCATTATGCCCAGACACAGAACAATTTAGCAGTGGTGCTTTCAGAATATTAAGGGTGAAGAAGATATTTGCTCTTGCCAGAAGTTGTTTTCATTGAAAATGGCTTGGTTTTAGCTTTAAGTTGGTTTCATTTTATTGAGATATGACCTATTGTTTTCAAAATCAAATGGACTTCTAGAATAACTCACTTGATAGGCAGAATGGTTTAATATTAATAGCTATGAGAATTGGTTTGAAGCCTCACTATGTAATTATCTGTGTGACAATGGGAAAGTTATCCAACTCCTCTTTGCCTCTGTTTCCTCTTGTACAAAATGGAGATAATAATAGCATTTGCCTCATATAGTTTTGAGGATTAAAGGGTAAGGAAATGATAGAAGCATAAGGTAAATATAGCATGCATTCAATGAAAGTTAGTTATTATAATTACTATTTCAGAAAATTCTCTTCTCTGCTTGAATCATCTATCTAAAAATCATGGCACAGAGTTTTAGCCAACCCTTTTCAAAAGCTACATTCCATAGTTATCACTTCACTTTAATCCTTCAAGTGGTTCATGTAAGCTGGTGAAACTCATTGACTTCCAAACAAAACTGGCTTATTGTGCTTTTTTGCCTTTACACGTGTCTTTGACTCTATCCTCAACACCTTCTTTTCTCCTTCAACCTGTTCTCTGCTATTACTAGTCTGTTAAAATAATCTCCTTTTCAAGAATCTTTCCTCATTCTCTCCATCTGACCAAAGTCCTCTTGACATTTGAACTATACATATTTATATCTGCCTTTTTTTTCTTTGACTAAATTTTTATGTCATTGAAAGAACAAATCTATTTATTTCATTTTATCACATTCACTTAAGTATCTCTTACAGATGCTAACTTCATAGAAATTCATGATGGGAACTTATTACCTTTTAATATAAAATACCTTAGCATTACATATATGGAAATGCTGTCCATGATGTTTATATTTTCCTTATTGATATTACAATTGCCTTTTGAAAATGTCATATTTTCATTAACATCTCTAAATGCTTTCCTCTAATAACAGTGCAGATAAACCATTCAGCCTTGAAAAGTACACAAAAATATTATATATTTGGTTTTATAGGTAAGATTAAAACCACTAAGTGGCAATTTATTTTAGAAATCTGGTTGCTTATGGTACAGAGTCCATCTCAGAACTAAAAGATGAACTTTGTTTTCATCATTTTCAGGTTTATTTTCTTTATTAACCATCAATTTATACTCTATAAATGCATGGATATCCTGCCAGAAATTAAAATAAACAAAACATGCTTAATTAACTGCTTATATCGGGTCTCATATGTTCTTCAGGTTGCTGGAAAATATCATTTGCAGTTCAGGAAGCTTGTCTTATATAAATTGCCCCCTTGGGTAAAGTCAAAATGGCTTTTCAGTTGATACCTGCTTCTCCTAATATCCCATTCTCATTGTTAACACAGTTGCTTATCTAATTTCCGACTTATTTCTAACATGATCAATGTTGCATCAAAAATGTTTATAAGAGCAATGGAGGGTAAAGAGCCCATACTCCCAAATAGAAAATTGTCTCTATTTTATCTATCAATTCAGCTCAAAAAAATAGGCTAATTGGAACTTGTAACATCTGTTGTGAGATAAGGTCATCAGCTTTACCTTGTTGATTTAATGAACATAAAATTATAGTTGTGTTAAAGGGCTTTATTTACCCACTTCCCTCAATAAACATAGACATTTAAAATAATTGAAATGATTGAGCATATTACCCTCAAAGGTTTTAGGAGATCTGACATTCCTCAGCAAATCATGACAGTATAGTGGTCATATTTTTGTGTTCACATATGTATCATATTCAGCTGCACATATTTTGACCTCCTACTGTCTACTGAATGTATTCCAGATACCGAGAAAACACAAGAAAATGGATTTATTTTTCAAGTAGCTTATAGTCTAGAAGGGAGGTAGATGAGTGTAAATATGTGCTATGATAAATGGTTAAGCTATGCTTAAAACAGAAAGAACACAGACCAGTCAAGGAGGTGAGAAAATATAAGCTGAGTTTAGAAAGAAAATTTTCAAAGCTACACTTGTAAACATGTTTCTGTTCTCTTCTTAGAGTCTCTTAATTCCCGAAGACAACAATTACACAAATTGTGCTCAATAACAATTTACCAGATATGTCTTGGCTGTCAGTGTCTCCTTTAACCACATTGGTGCTTAGGGAACCAAGAGGACTAATCTGACTATGACCCAAATAAAGTATCATGGTTATCAATTGGCTTTATCAAAGAAAACTTCCATATTGATTTTATTCATAAGTCCTTGCCAATAATTATTTGTGTCTCATCCCTTTAAATTTCATTTTTATTGTTAATATATAAGCTATGTTAGTGTAATGACACTAGTATATAATATACAAATAAATAAAATATACAGATTGATCTGCGCTCATTGTATTATTTTTAATGCAAAAGGATGTACAATATCACCAATTTAGAATGTAAAAATCCTTATTTCTCAAACTACTTCAGATTCCCTTTGTTGATAATATGTAAATTTCCTATTTGTTCTTCAATTTCCAGCATTCCAAATAATAATGTAATGATAATACTAATTTGTGTTAGAAAAGTGCTGTGGTCCAGTCACTGTACTATGAGCTCTATTAGGAAATCATTATTCTCTTACAATCTAAGAAGCATGTGGTGTTTTAGGCCATTTTTAGAGATGAAAAATGTGAGTCTTGACTTGTCTAATATTAACCAGCTTTTAAGTGGCTCAGCTTTGAGATCAAGCTCTTAAAAACCAGACTTCACAGCCTGCCCTCTTATCGAAAATCTTAAACTGGCCGTGCTTTCTATAAGAGATGCGAGATACATTCACGCTTAACATTTTCCTTTTCTGTCCTGTGGCTGTAAGATTAAGCTATTCTACCAATAAAAAGCATTTAAATAGGAATAATAAAATGGATGATTATAAGGGTAAGACTCCCTAGCTTTCAGGAAAATGTAGTGCTTTCTGTAGATTCCTGGTAAGAATCAAAAAAACAGAAGATATAAACTTAAACTCCCTCTTTCATAGAATCCATTCTAACTTTATTTCAATGCTAGTCATATATGTAGTTACAAATACCATAAGTAAATTTGGAAATTTGAAATGTCAAAAAATGTAGCCTTTTACAGAATGAATGAATAATGAAAGGATAAATCAATGAAACTTAACTAACAGAAAAGGTCACTGCTCCCCGATTTTTCTACTTGTTTTATTTTGTTAGATCTTTCTCTAGGCAGTGCCACAAGGTCTAGCTCCTTAAAGTTCTTTACCTAGCCCTTCTTGTACCACATACTCTCATATTTTCCTAAGCACCTTCTTATTTGGGACTTATCCATTCCTCTATGTCCATACTTCTTCTGTAGTTTGTATCTTTGCCTTTTCCCTGGCTCATAACTGAACTCTCATTCTTATTATGCTGCCTGCAGCCTGACCAGACAGTCTCCTAAACTGCCTCACTTATAATAGTTCCCCTTCAGCAGAGTCTTTATTTATAGAAATAAGACAAATTCAAGAAACAAGGCATACTTGGTATGGCAGAGTATAAGAAACAGAAATGCAGAAAACCAAAAAGGCAATGATCTTTTCACAGTTTTATGAGTTTCTTTCCCAAGCTTGATTTTATTTATAGGAGCTTTCATCTACATTGTTCCTCATACATTGACATCAACCTATATTAGGATTCAAAAATCAAACTGATACAAACTTTTATTTTCTAAAATTGTATTTTTAAATGTTTCACAAGTTCTGGTATTTAATACTCTTTTCTTTGAGTGTATCTATTTGTTTCTTACATTGTCCATGAAATGAAAAAGAGGGAATAAAAAAGCAACTTTTAGCTGATATGATTGGATGAGAAAATCAATATCTTTGTTTATGCATGAAGCCTTGACCACCAATGGAGACACTGTTAGCTGACTTTGGGAATGCAGAAGTATGACATCATTTTTTGTAACTTTCTTGCTTCTCTAATGAGCATAAAACAGAAAATAAATTATGTGTAAATTATTCCTGACAGATTTTGTTCTTTTAACTAGAGAAAATACCCTGCTACTTTTAGGAAAGGATATTCTATGCTCCATTCACCATTTCTCAACAATAACCAGAGCCAAGACAAATGGCTGCTAGATGATGTTGAATTACTTCTGGATGTCAGAGGATAGGGCCCAACCCCACCTCACACACTTCTGTTGCCGTGGTTTTAAAAATTAGATGCATCTGTGATCAAAGCTGACTCTCACTGTTCTATTCATCACCATTTAACTACAAGAGCTGCTGAGCATATCTATGATCTCTCTTGCTCATGACAGCAGACAGAATGAGCATAAATGGTTAGAAAACACCACCTGCTCAATGCTTAATGCAGGAGGAAAAAGCAGCTGTGCCATTTGGGATGGAAAACACATTAGCTTAAGCTCAGCATGACATTTATATAACCAACCATGAAAACTCCAAGTGACTGCGAGTGTAGGATGAAATATTGTATGACAGATACCTGTTTTCCATCTGGGAATTTGTGTCTGAAGATTGTCAAACATAGAGTGTGACTGATGGGACAGTGAGACACTTTGGAGACCCTCTCTAGATCACAACAGTTGCTATCTGGAATACGAAAATCAGAGTTCTTATGAAAGCAACAAGTCATCTATCAAGTGCATTAAAGCACCCAAATAGTAACCTACAGAGCACCCAATTGTAGCTATAGCTGCCATGTTGTAAAGAGTGAGAGAAAAGATTGTATTCAGCTTTTATTGACGCCAAAGCTTCAAACCCAGAAAATTTTTACTTATCCGTACACGTAGAAAAGAGGGCCACTGATCATGTTGGACTCATACCTTAGTTTCTGTGCAAATACAATTAACTGGAGCCATAGGCCAGTTGTGGTGGCTCACACCTATAATCCCAGCACTTTGGGAGGCTGAAGTGGGAGGATAGCTTGAGGCCAGGAGTTCGAGACCAGTCTTGACAACATAGCAAGACCCCATCTTTACCAAAAATAGAAAAATTAACGAGGCATAGTGGTGCATACCAGTAGTCCCAGCTACTCAGTAGGCTGAGCCCAGGAGTTTGAGTTGCAGTGAGCTATGATGATACCACTGTACTCTAGCCTGGGCAACAGAACGAAACCCTCTCTCAAAAAAATAAATAAATAAACAAAAATAACAAATAATAAAACAAGTAAATAAATAATTCTCTAGCACCATTGAACTTTGAACGGATAGCTTAAGCGCAATAAAACAAATGTTGGTTTTACCTTTCCATGTGCCTCTTGTCTCTATTAGCATGCTGCCAGGAGCATGAAAGAGTCTTCTTTTTTGAACAGCCTTTCTTTTATTTACATTATAATCTTAATACCAGGTTTCACCTTCAATTAGTCAAATTATACATAATGTAAAAAAAGTTGCATTTGATTACCAGTTATTGGCTTTATTTTTTAAAATACTGAGTTTTAATATAGTACTTTGAATATATGCTTTCAGTTTAAAGACAAAAAGAATATAAACAATTATCAAATTCTAGTAATATTTAATTTATATAGATTAGCCAGTCTAAAACTACTTCCTCTATATTTCAAAACTGAGCCAGTGAGTAATTATTATTAGAATAATTGAAGCCAGATTTCTAACAGTTGAGAAAGGAGTTATTGTCTAAATCTGACAAAAGTTGAACATCAAAATGCATAATAGTAATGGAATATCATTGAATAAAATTATAATCATGAGTCCATACTTATTAAAATTAATAAATTAAAATAAAAGAATAAGAAATACAATGCTCTTGCTTATAGTAGAACACCAACTAATAACAGTAGAAGGAATAATGGACTTTTTTTGCTGTGGATTAATAATTGATTCAAGCAAGAATCATTAATAGTGCTAACCCTAGAGGGTAGAGTTTGATGAATAAAAGTATGTTTGCACAGATACTAAACATCTCTCCCCATATTACTTATTAATTACAAAGGTCAAAATGATAACTACACAATGGAGAAACCTTGGGATCACCACCTTAACCAATTTATCAAAGTGCCCATCATTCATCAGTAATGAAACCAACAACATTGGCCTCTTGTTTGGAAAATAAAATCAGTAATTGAGAAAACTGATTATAGACAAAGGAAATATTCATGAAGAATAGTGGTTTTCAAATGCTATTCATTTTTATAAATATTAAAATTAATACAAATAAAATTGAATGAAAACAATGAAAGGATTAGACCAAAGAGTCAAAGAAGGAATCTGTCTATATCTTTGGGTGTGTTATAGAATTTATATAGAATGTTCAAGTAGAAAACAGAATGATGTCATCATTTTCATTGCCTAAAAATTTTGAAAAAAAGACATTTGAACAAACCTTGACAGAAATGCTGAAAATACAAGAACATAATTTTATTGTGAGTGAGAGTGCCTAAGTACACCACAGTTCTGGAAAAGCAATTAAGCAGAAGACCTTATTTTTACAGCCTGGGCTCATTTAAAATGTTAATATTAAAGGTTCAGTTGAATATTATTCCAGCATTAGGCATCTTTTAACAGTATTACTCTGTGCAGCTGAATGCAACCACTTTCTATGGCAAATACATGCATGCTTCCATACTGGATGTCCCGCCAGTCAGAAACAAGTTCTCCATTAGCATCTCACAGACCTTCTGAATGTTGGCCCAACTCGCAACTGTAGTCATGCCAAATGAAAAATACACACTCTGGAAACAAAGTTTGTGCTTGTAGAATTTAGATGTCTTCATGTTAGAAATCCCATGTGAAACACTGAAGGGTTTGTTCTACTGGATGCAAACTTATACTTTTGTTAACTTGCTGGTTTTTAATTAGCATGTTTGCTTGACTTGTTTGTTTAACTATATTGGTTGGTTAATTTGAATTAGACAAAGGTATACAAAAGGGAAAATAACTGTGAACTTATCTACAAGCCTTTATTGACTTTAGGTTACATGGACCTCCTTTGCTCCCATCAGGCCTAGTGGTCTCATTATTAATATAGTTTATGTTGAAGGACACAGATTCTGGGCCAACTCAGATGTAAATCCTGGGCTCTGCCTCTGTCTGTGTAATTTGTTCCCCTTGATCTCTCTGGCATTTAGTTTCTTCATCTCTTTAATGGGGTAATAAACTAATTTTAAGTTCCTAAGTGTAAAATGTTTTAGGGATTCCAATGATAGAATCTTTTGCCACTGGATATGTAATTCAAAAGAACCTATGAGTTCTGATTGGTGGCAAAATTCAGTAATTTTGATCAGCTATTGGAGGAGTAGGTTAGTTAGTTGTGCAGATGCCAGTCTGACTGCTACCCCTCTTTCTGCCACATCAGCACCAGTCAGCTCAATTTCTACACATGGCAGCTGCGGCAGAATTTTATCTGGGAAGGAGACATATATCACATACAATAGCTCTCTTATCTCCCAAACAGGAGGATGCTTTAGAGGGTATGGTGAAGATCATCAATAATCTGAAATACAGAATAAGCACATCCATTCACATGTTGGGATTTCTCATATTACACTTGCAATACCCACTAGCTTAGGTTTAATATGTATTCCCAGGAGAAAAAAAAGTATCGAGTTATTATCATAATTTTACCTGAACATCTCAAAAATATATTTTTAGGAGTGTAATTTTTAAAATATCATTTCAGTGTATACTTCATCTTCAAATTGTGCTACATTTTTCTGGGTTTTTTTTTTTTTTTTTGGTATTTTCTCCCTTTGATGTGTAAAAACATTTCCAATGTCTTTACAACAAGTAAATTAGTCATTTGAACTTGGTGACATGTAACCATAAACGTTGTTATGAAACACTCTTGAGTTATAAAATTTCCCATTTCTGTTTGCTACAGCTTAACTGCCATTTTTATGTTTGAACTAATTTCCATCAGAACAACCACGTCTCCAGCATTTGATTCTTATCAGAACCTGACTTTAAAAAGGTAATTGCTAAAATGATTATACCATGGAGTTCCACTCAGCCATAAAAAAACAATGGTGATCTAGCACGTCTTGTATTATCCTGGATAGAGCTGGAGCCCATTCTACTAAGTATCACAACAATGGAAAAACAAGCACCACATGTACTCACTATCAGATTGGTATAAATGATCAACACTTAAGTGTACATATAGTAATAACATTCATCCTGTGTCGGGCAGGTGGTGGGGGGAGGAGGGGGTGGGTATATACACAACTGATGGGTGTGGTACGCCCTGTCTGGGGGATGGACACGCTCTATCTCATGTGGGGCAAAGGTAATATACATAACCTAAACATTTGTACCTCCGTAATATGCAGAAATTTAAAAAAAGAATATTTTGAGAAGAAATGATTTGTTCCTTTATCTTCCAAAGTGAAACACAGGGCTATGACGTCTAGAGGGACATCAATCATTGTAAAATCTTGCTCCTCCTATAATATTCTACTATAATTACTGTGAGAGGTATCCATATAAGCAAAACAAAGAGAGAAAACTAAGATAGAGATTCCCCAAGGAGATGAAATAGAGAGACAACCTTGTCCAGAAATTAAGTTATTTTAGAAAGAAATAGTCCTATAAGCAGGTGTGTATGTTAATAGAATGACTCTCTGTTTTAATTAAGCAGAATTTTCCCTACAGAGTAATTACTATTGTTTACTCAACTTCTTTTAAGTTCATTAACACATCTCTAATCTTCTTTCTTCACATTCTCCAACTTAAAAGGTTTCTTTTACCTCGTTCTTATTATGAAACTCGTTCTCATTACTCAATCATAAGAAACGACAGTGATCTAGCACCTCTTACACTTTCTTGGATTAAAATTAAGCCCATTATCCAAAGTGAAGCACCACAAGAGCAGAAGAATGGGCTCCACTTGTACTCACCATCAAATTGGTTCTAACTGATCAACACTAAGTTGATCACATGGCAGAAATACTCTCTAGGGATTAGGGGGATGGG
>RJWJ010007289.1:41869-58298 GCA_004363605.1 Indri indri | reverse complement strand
AAAAAAAAAAAAAAAAAAAAAAAATATATATATATATATATATATATATAGTGTACCACTCAATGTCCTATGTTTACTTAGTTCATAATTTTATAATGCATCATGTTATTTTCCTTACTTAGGATTAAAGAATCATGAAATAGAAAATATATGGAAATAGCAAATCTAAGCATCCATCAACAGATAAATGAATAAAGAAAGTGGTATATATATACAATGGAATGCTATTTAGCCTTAATAAAGAAGAAAATCCTGTCATTTTTGACAACATAGATGAACATGGAGGAGATTAGGCTAAGCAAAATAAGCCCAACCCAGAAAGACAGATACCACATGATCTCATTTATACATGGAATCTAAAATAGTCAAACTCACAGAAGCAGAGAGTAGAATGGTGTTTACCACAGGCTGAGAGAAAAGGTTGAGGAAATATTGGTCAATGGTTACTAAATTTCAGTTAGGTAAAAGGAATAGGTTCAAGAGATCTATTGTATGCATGATGACTATAGTTAACAACACTGTATTAGATGCTTGAAAATTGCTAAGAAAGTATATTTTAAGTGTTCTCACAAAAAAAAAAGTGAGGTAATGCATAGTTGATTAGCTTGATTTAGCCATTCCACCAAATATGCGTATTTTCAAAACACCGTGCTGTATACCATAAATATGTACACATTTTTTCAATATAAAATAATGAAATAAATGTTTAAAAAAGAATTGTGGAAAAGACATAGCTAGTAAAACCACTGAGGAAAATCTAACCAGGTGCTGGTGTTAATTTACTTAACAATCTCTCCTATAAGTAGAATTATAAAATCAGTTTTCCAGGATTCAGTTAATTTATAAGGTCTAGAACTGAAATACTGTATTATTCTGCTGATTGAATTGCTGTAGTTAAAGTTAAGTATGCATATCAAATTGGAATTAAAGTTTATAGAGTGCATTGCAGAACATTTTGGAGCAATACAAATTTGTATTTCGAACATTGCTTCTATCACTGGTTTTCAGCACTTGGCTATTTCTTTACATCTTGCTGTATTATACTTTGCTCTGTCAAAATCTTGTCCTTAGTTGATATTCTCTCTCTCTCTCTCTCTCTCTCTCTCTCTCTCTCTCTCTCTCTCTCTCTCTCCAGTTTTTATGTGACATGGTCTTCAAACAGAAAACCATCTCATTTCATTTCAGTGTTTTTATATCTTAAGCTAAAATTTGGCTGTTATTTTTTAAATAAATGAGACTTAGAGCAATATGAAACTTAGATTAATATATTTGGGGAGATTATTGATGCAAATCTGAGAATAAAGTCTCCAGATAATACATATAGTTAGTTTCATCTACAGAAACTGGTCTTTTCAAACAATAGTCTTAATCTGTATGTTCTTATAAGCAGAGGCCCAGACAAAAACTAATAATGCACATAATTTATTTGTGAAGTAAGCTCAGGAATGGGGAAGTGAACAGAATAGAAAGGAAAACCAAATACAAGAATATATCAAGTTGGCTACTGCTATAAGTAACCAGTAAGTACTCCATCCTAAGGGACCTTCTGTGCATACAAAAGGTATCTAATTCATCATATTATATAATCGTTTGCACTTTAAAAAATGTAATTGATGGATTAAAACAGGGAACCTTATCAAGGCTGTCCTAACAACTCTAATCTCTTATGATGTTGTTTGGGGTAGATAAAAAAAAAGGATGAGTTTTCAGTCAGATAGATTGGATTATTCCAGTTACTAGGTAAGTTACGTTGATTTACTGGGCTTCTCCTAATACCACCTTTCCCAATTCTAAAATAAAGACTAACAGGAGTTCATGGGATAATATATTATGCCTTACACCATGTAGGTACACCAAAAATGTTAATTTCTTTCACCCTACCTCTATTAATTCATCAGCTAATAATAATCAGATATTGTATTCCCATAGCATACTTTAGATTACAAAAATTAAACACATCATTTCATTTGATGCACATAATCTGCAATGTTTCAGGAACAGATAACATGTTTTATGAGTAAAGACACAATGTAGCTGATATGTGAACAATGTTTAACTCAAATTCATGTTGATTCTCTTCAAACACAGTGTTCTTTTCACTACATGATGCTGCCTCCTAAGAATATATATTAGTTAATTTAAAATTACCTTCACCCTAAGCTAAATTTTTTAAAGTCTCTTTGGGATTCTTAGTATACATATCAGTCACTAACCTCATTTTCAGAGCAATGAAGAGCTGGAAATGACCTTGGGGACCACAGTAATTTTTTTCCCTCTATAAAGGATTATGCTGAAACTAGCTATAAATGTAATAGCCAACTGCTATAATGTTTATCTTCTCTAAGGGAAGAAACTCTTACCACATTCTCCTTTGGGAATTTTTGTTAGAGTTCTAAAATATGCACCACCTATATAGTGTCTGGCTATTTATGAATGTCATAAAGGCAATTCTGCCTAAAAGCAATGATATAACGCATCTTATATTCTGTCTTTATATCTCATAATACCACATTTCATAAAGATTTTGGTAATTACTTTTTATTTTTTATTATTTCAAAATATTGCGGAAGTACAAATGGTTTTGGTTACATATGTCAATTTCGTTATGCTTGAGTCAGGGTTACAGGTGTGCCCATCACCCAGATAGTGTTCATTGTAACCTTTAGGTAGGTTTTTGCCCATCCCCTTCTCCCCTTCCCCCACCCCCCACTTTATTTCCACTGAGTTTTACTTCCCTCTGTGCACATGTGTGCTCTTCAGTTAGTTCTAAGTTAATAGCAAGTACATGTTGTATTTTTTTTTTCAATTTTTCAGATACTTCACTAAGGATAATGGTCTCCGGTTCCATCTAAATTGTTGCAAAATGCCTTAATTCATCCTTCTTCATGGTGGTGTAGTATTCCATAGTATACCTATACCACATTTTGTTAATTCACTCATGAATTGATGGGCACTTGGGTTTTACACAAAGTCATGGAAATTAAAAAACATGCTGCTTGAGTTAATAATAAAATTAAGATGGAAATCAAAAGATTCCTTGAACTGAATGACGAAGGGGACATAAGCTGTCAAAATCTATGGAATTCAGCAAAAGCAGTTCTAAGGGGAAAATTTATAACCTTAAATCCCTACATAAAAAGACAGAAAGATCACAAATTAACAGTCTAATGACATGTCCCAAGGAACTAGAAAAGGAAGAACAAGTCAGACCCAAAGCCAGCAGAAGAAAAGAAATAACTATGTTCAGAGCAGAACTAAAGGAGATGGAAAAAAAAAACAGAACAAAACAAAACTACAAAGGATCAATGAAACAAAAAGTTGGTTTTTTGAGAAGATAAACAAAATCAATAGACCTCTTGATAGATTAACCAGTAATAGAAGAGAAAGGACCCAAATAAATTCAATCAAAAATGAAAAAGGAGATATTAAAACTGATACCACAGAAATACAAAATATCATCTGTGAATACTATGAAAATCTCTATGCACATATACTTGAAAATGTAGAGAAAATGGACAAATTCCTGGAAACATACAATCTCCTAAGACTCAATCAAGAAGAAATAGAACTCCTGAATAGACCCATAATGAGCAATGAGGTTGAAGTAGTAATAAAAAATCTTACAACAACAGCAAAAAAGCCCTGGACCAGATGGATTCACAGCTGAATTTTACCATACCTACAAAAAAGAGCTGGTAACCATACTGCAGAAATTATTTTATAACATTGAGAAGGAGGGAATCCCCCCTCACCTCATTCAATGAAGCCAGTAATTACTCTTTAAAATACCACATCATCTTCAAAGATTAGGGATCAAAAATGTCATTCCTCTACTCCATTGATAACCTATTATAAGATGAATTTTGTTTTCCTTTGCTCTTTTTCTTTTCCATCTGTTGAAATAGACTAGGAGACTTTCACCAAAGAAGATTCTTTCTCTTTAATCTCTCTTCTGCCTTTCCTAAAGAATCATATTTTCTAATATTGTTGTCAAAACAGTCCTGATTTAGATAAAGAAGGTATTCCTCCTCTCCCTTTGAAAATTTTGCTATAAAATATCACCCCAGTTTTCCATTAATATGTTCAGCAGACTTCCACCCATGCAGTCACACTATTTATTCTGTGTATCCTAAAGTGTACCTGAATATGAGAAAACAGATTTTATTTTTTGTTTTGTTTCTCTTACTTTTTCAAGACTCATGAAACTATAATTTTTACATTAAAATATAGTATTACATGCACTTGAAATGCTTTGAAGCATCAATCAATTTCTGAAGTCTGGTAATGTGATGTCTACAGATTTGTTCCTTTTGCATAAGATTGCTTTGGCTCTTTTATAGTTCCAAAGGAACAATAGAATTATTTTTTCTAAATCTGTGAAATATAACATTGGTATTTTGATGGGGATTGCATTGAATCTGTAAATTACTTTGGGTAGTATGGACATTTTAACAATGTTTATTCTATTGATCCATGAGCAAGATACGTTTTTCCATTTGTTTGTATCATTTGGGATTTCTTTCCTCAGTGTTTCATAGTTCTCTTTGTAGAGATCTTTCACCTCCTGAGTAAAGTATATTCCTAGGTATTTTATTTATTTATTTATTTTTGTAGCTATTGTGAATGGTACTGAGTATTTGATTTGACTCTCAGCTTGACTGTTTTTGGTGTATAGGAATGCTACTGATTTATGTACATTGATTTTTGTATCCTGAGACTTCACTGAATTTATTTATCAATTCCAGGAGTCTCTTGGTGGACTCTTTGGGGTTTTCTAGGTATAAGATCATATCATCAGCAAAAAGAAATAGTTTGACCTCCTCTTTCCTAATTCGGATACCCTTAATTTCTTTCTATTGCCTGATTTCTCTGGCTAGGACTTCCAGCAATATGTTGAATAGAAGTGGTGAAAATGGGCATGCTTGTGTTGTTTCAGTTCTTAGTGGGAATGCCATATATGGCTTTTATGATTTTGAAATATGTTCCTTCTATGCCTAGTTTGGTGTGGGTTTTTATCATGAATGGATATTGAATTTTGCCAAGTGCTTTTTCTGCATCTATTGAGGTGATCATATGATCTTTGTTTTTGCTTCTGTTTATGTGGTGAATCACATTTATTGATTTACATATGTTGAACCATCCTTGAAACAGCATGGTATGGGCACAAAACCAATAGACATAGACCATGGAATAGAACAGAAAACTGAGATATAAAACCATTCACATACCCCAAACTGATCTTTGACAAAGCAAACAGCAATATACACTGGGGAAAACGAGCCCAATTCAATAAATGGTGCTGGGAAAATTGGATAGTAACATGCAGAAAAATGAAACAGGATCCATATCTCTCACCACTCACAAAAATTAATTTCAAATGGATAAAAGACTTAAATGTAAGGCATCAAAGCATAAGAATGGAATAAGAGTGATCATTCATTGGAAAAATATAACTTTGGGTCTACCTGAGTGCCGGATAGGCCATGCACATGGTCATAGAAGTCACCCAGAAAAGGGTAAGAGAAATGGAGATGAAAATTAAAAGAAGGTGTAATCATTAATGGATGGTGGGGGTGGGAGAGTGACCAGAAAAAGTTCAGTAGAGCAGAAATGAAAGTGCCCCGAACTGTCCCAAGATGGGGTTGGTTAGGATTCCAAAAAAAAAAAAAAAAAAGGAAGAAAAAAAATGAAAAAAAGAAACCCTAAATGCCAGAGTGATCATTCTAAAGCATTTATTAGGGGAACTTAGGTACAGAGACAGCTGCCTTGTGACAGACAGGGAGGTAGGGGATGATCTACCTAGGGATATCTCCAAGGAAGGGGTCCAGTTATGGAGTTTATATGTGGGTCTAAGAAATGTGACTCATAGTGGGTGCTAGTTTCCTTCTGTTTTGGACAACAACCTAAACACCTTTATCAGTGCCTGGGAAGGTTCAATCAAAGGCCCCTGCTGAAATTCAAGCTTGTATGGCAAAACTTGCAGCTGGCTAGGTCATGGAGTGGTCAAGACATTCTTGTGTTTCTTGGTCAGAAAAGTGGAAAAAATACGGGAAACTAAGGGACTCTGCATAGGGGGAGCCAGGATGCAACCATCAGTAGTATTCTAGGACAATTTTGAAGATGTAGTACAACAGAGGGTACAATGGAAAGGTTTCCAAAAGGATGGCAAATTTTTCTGAGAGGAAAATAAATAGAACAGTAAAAAAACCAACAGTAATAGGATGTAAAATTGGGAGAGGGGAGAGCAGAGTGAAGACAAAAACATTATTTTGCAATTATAGACGATGTCTTGGTATTTAGGTAATCATTATTTGATTTCGAATATTATTAATATATATCTGAAGTGTAGTGTTTGAATGAGATTGTATCCTGATTGTTCAGGCCAGAATATTTCCTTGTTTGTTTGTTAGTTTATTTAAAGATGAGTCTCACTCTGTCGCCCAGGCTGGAGGGCAGTGACGTGATGATCATAGTTCACTGCAGCCTCAAACTCCCGGGCTTAAGCGATCTTCCCACCTCAGACTCCCTAGTAGCTGGGATTATAGGCATGAGCCCCCATGCCTATTTCCAGAATATTTATTTACGTGGTCGACTTTTTCTTTCTTGGAAAATACAACATTCATCCCACTCTATGGGAGAATGCAATCTCTTCTGATGGAAGAGCTACATCATAAGATAACAGGTATTCATAGTAAATTCTATCAAAGGTATTATTAATACCAAGAATGATAATTGTACAAAAGCAATACATGTAACCAAAATGTTTGTACCCCCATAGTGTTCTGAAATAAAAAAATACTGATTAAAAAAGGAATGATAACAACAATAATAACAATAGTAGGTGATAGTCATTAGATACCTATTATATTATGAACACTGTGATATGCATTCAAAACATTTTGTAATTCTTTGAGATAATGTGCCTCATAGGAAAATTATCTATACTTTATAGTTGAGGAAATTGAAACTAAGAAAATATGTATGGTCTACATACCTAATAAAGCCATTATTTTTATCTACTGTCTTCTCAACTCCCCTCAAGTTTCAATGCTTGCACCATTTTTTAAAAAAAGTAGATGTTCCGTGTCTTTTTAGTGTGGGTATTTTAATGGTTTACCTTTTAGGACCTATCCAATGTCTCAATCTGTTCTGGCTGCTATAACAAAATACTGTAGACTGAGTGGCTTATAAACAACAAAACTTATTTCTAACAGTTCTGGAGGCTGGAAGGTGCCAGCAGGTTTGGACATCACCTTGGGGGTGAGGATTTCAACATGTGGATTTGAGGGGGGCATAAACATTGAGAACATATACTAAATATTGAATGTACCTCACATTGTCTCTTTGCTTGATTATTGAGTGTACCTGGCCTAAATCGTACAAGCCAGGGAAGGCCCTGAAGACAACACAAGTACATATGATTAGGGGTACCTCACTCAGGTGCCATCTTCTACAAATCTGGCCTTGCCAACATAATCTTAGTATTGCTTATTATTTCAATTCTTTCCAACAGTAGTAATGAATTTTGGAACTGAGCCAACCACACATATGGTTGTCATAGTCCTTGTAAAAATCAACATTCAAAGGCATATGGGCTGGTGAAAATATTCTGAGGTTAAGGCAACCAAATAAAGCTAAAGAGATTGAACCAAAATTTTAGTAGGGATATGGACTAACTTATTTGACAATTGTGATATCATCTTTTATTAACCACTATTTTATAAAAATAAGTTTGTGACTTCAATTATGTGTATGTGAGGAAATTCTTTTAAAACCTATGTCCTTTTGGAAGACATAAACTTTCTTTGATTTAATTGTGATAAGAAAAGTGATACTATTATTTCTTTTCCTGCCCCTGAAAAGGAAATGGAGATTTTACTTTCTTGTTTTTTTCATGCAGATATCATTTCTTTTTATGACCTGTAATATTTCATGAATGAAGAAAATGATATTTCTGACTTAATTCCCATCATGTTGTGTGTGTATTAGTGTTGAATTTACCATCATTTTACTCAATAGCTTTGTCTCCTGTTTAGAAAACACAAATAGTTTATGCAAGTTGACAAGCATTTTATATATTTAGTACCTCTCTTTCTTCAAATATTGTTTATTGTTGATCAATAGAATTATCTACTTTATATATATATATATATATATATATATATATATATGGACTCATAAGGAATTTCATAATAAAAGCAAAGGGCCCACAAATCAGATTGCAAAGGAATGAACAGGGAGAACTCTGATAAATAAAATGGCATTGTAAATGGAACATCTATATTCATTATTCCTAGGAGAAACTACCCTATGAATGACAAAATGGTAAGTAAAAATTGGCTAGGACAAAATGTCATAAAAGAGCCACTTGGTGTTGTCAGGAGCAGTTATTTTTATTGATGACCTGCCACCTGTCAGCAACGTCAATGTGTTTGATTAAATTTACATTGGTATAATGAATTGCTGCCCTTAAACCTTGGCCTTTCTAGCATAAGTTACAAGGTGGCAATAGAGACATGGCAAAATAGAAGTAACGCTATAACTACACACATAAAGATAGAATCAACAGACTACCAGAAATGTTAAGTGACCTTAAAAATTTCAAATGAAGTAGAATTATCAGCCCGAGCACATAATAGCGTATTTTGAGGACAGAAATAGTTGATTGTTTTATCAACCATATAAGGATAAGAATTTCCTATATTTCTAAATTTCTGAAGTTTCTTAATCCGTTTTCTTCTATAATCCAAACTGAGGATAACAACTTGGGAAAAGTGTTATTGGAATTTTCACAGAGAATACCGTAAAATTGAAACAGACCACAGTCAAACTAACAAAAACAAAATGGCTAAAAGACCTCTCAAGGATCAAAAAAGTGACATAAATGCCAAAATTAATAATGGAAATATATGAAAGTAATTATATTGCTTAGCAATATATTATTACATTTCTTGAGGAGAGAAAAATGATCTGCTTGAGAAAAGCTTGCAACCATATGCAAAGTTGCATTTTAACAAGTTTAATACCTTAAAATTGGATGCTTACATAGCAATAAATGACTGCTTTGAAAGTTAGGTTGGATCTATGCTAGACAATAATTATTTTTGTTTTCTCTTAAAAATATCGAAGATATAAGCGTTCTCTTCGTGAAAAGCACTAAGAGTGCAGTTGTTAATTGGTTTTGTAGAGGGAAGAGGGAAGGTGATTTGTGGGGAAAAGTTGTGTTATTTTTGCTACTTTAAAAATTAATTAACAAGTAATTATATATATTTATGGGGTACAATGTGGTGTTTTGATATATGTATACATTGTAGAAAACTTATTTTTGGTGACAATTCTATCTCTCTCTCACTCTAATTATATTTATAGCAGTTGTCCATCTCCTTCCCCCAGCTCTATTGTCTTCATCTATAAAGACAGGGAAAGATGAGAAGGACAAAGTACAAAGAAGGGAAGGACAATGAAGAGTATTTAATTTAATGTGATCACACGTATCATTTGGATGGTCTTAGTTTCCATTTCTTCATATGTAAAATGAAAAAAATAAAAACGTCATTAATAATAATAATTGTGATATATGCCTACCTGGATTTTATAAGAACTCAAGAAATAATTAATGTGACAGATTTTTGTAAAGTGCTATGTAAGCATTGTTTTCTTAAGTAATTAAATGTTTTAAAATGGAGCCTTGCACATGTTGCAAGCTTTTCTTAAGCAGCTCATTTTCCTGTCCCCAAGAAATGTGATATGCTGTTGCTAAATATGGTTATTTTCATATATTTCCATTATTAATTATGCTGAAAAAAATCAGTGAAAGTGCATTTTCTTCAAAGAATAGGCAATATTGGAAAAATTCCCACATGAAATATCTGAGATAGCATATATTAATTATGCTATAAATTGTACATTGAACCTTCTGAAGAGCAGCTATTTCTTAGCAACCTTTTAAATTTTTTCTTTATCATGCTATCATTAGTGTCAGGTCCTTAGTTCAGAAGTGTTCCAATTCATTAAATTGCTTAAAGCCAGAATACAAAGCCAAGGACAGAAGTTGAGTTCATTTCCATGTCAGGACTGAATTTTTTTTTTAGTTTGTAATTCTCAGGATAAGAAAATATTAGCAAAAACAGATTCACTTAAAAGAGAATTTAAATATTGATTAAATCGGTGATTTCTGTCCTTCCATAATCCATTTTAGCTTTTATATAACACACTGCACAGAGACAAAATAGTAGTCACGTAGGACAATTTCAGAACGTTTTGAAGATGCAAGTATTCATTCCTCAAATGTCCATGGTTACTTCACTAGCTATCTCCTTGTAATATGTGAAAAAATAAAGCATATTTTGAAACACTGTGATAAATACCTCATGGATGATTACTATTATACTATATAATTTGCTTTTAAAATCTTGTAGTTGCCATGTAGTTCTTTTTCTGTTGTCACGGGTTAAGAGAAAAAGGACAGAAAAGAACTTAACTTTAAATGATGCATGAAGTTCAAATGAAACTCAAATGATGTCATGATACCTATTAAAAAAATCACAGTTGTTCAAATAGAGAAAATTATTGAACATTACACAAGGCATGTGAAGAATTACTGAACTTACCAAAAAACTATATCAAAACCAATCTAAAAAAAAACCAAAACAAACAAACAAAAAACCTATGTTCAAAATGCAATCATAAATATAGTGTAGAACAGTGGTTTGCCGATGGTGACTTGTGGGCCACATCAGACTTACTACTTATTTTTTATGAACCATGAGTTCAGAATATTTTTTAAATGTTTAAAAAATCAAAATAATATTTCATGACCCATGAAAATTATATGACATTCTAATTTCAATGTCTATAAATAAAATTTATTGGAATACAACTAGGCTTATTCATTTAAATATATAAAATTTATGGCTACTTTAATGCTAAAAATGGCAAAGTTAAGTTGATGCTGCAAAGACTTCATAATCTGCAATGCTTAAACTATTTACTATCTGACTTTTTAAGAAAAAACATGCCGACTTCTGGTGCAGAAGATATGTACGTGAGCTTTTGAGTCAAAATGTCTGCATTTAAATTCTCAGAAGCCTTTTGACATTGGATAATTCACTAAACCAATCTGTGCCTTAGTTGTTCTCTTCGTAACATGGGGAAAACATATAATATTGGCTGGAAAAAAAAAATATATATATATATAAACATATTGTTTTTGTTGTCATCATTGTCATTTTTGCTATAAGATCATTCAAATTTAGAGCTCTCTATCCTTTCTCAGCCAGACTGTATTTGCAATATATTTTATTGCATTGTGAAATAAATTTTAGTATAAAAGGAAATGGAGAGCAAAGGGGTATAATTTCCCTTTATTTTCGGTCAATATCAATGCCAACTGATACCCAAGTATTATCCACATTCATTTTACTCTCTGCCAAAGGCAAGATTCTTTAATGGTTTGTATATTAGTAGTGTGGGTCCTAGGATGGGCTTGCCCCTCTACGAGATGGCTGGGAGAGTGGAGATGCAGAGGGTTTCACCACTGGCTTAAACAACAGAAATTCATTTATCAAATTGTACAAGTTGTTTTTGTAATAAACTTGTATTCTATTTGAGATTCATGCTAAATGAGTAGATTTTAGCTGCTCTTGCCAAAAAAACAAAGAAATGGATAAATATGTGAGATGATGGATATGTTAATGTGTTTCACTATAATAAGCTTCTACAGATGTAACCCATTTTTATAGCTTGTTGCAAAACTGTAATATAATTTGTTTCATAACAATAGATTAAAATCCCTACCTATTAATACCATTTGCTTTCTCTATAACAAGAATAGAGTTACATTAAGATAAAGTTGCAGGAAGTCTCATGCCTTTATGTAAGGACTTTATCCTTAGATGCTCCATAGCAATACTATTAAATTAACTTCGATAAATTAAAATTTATTGGTTTTCAAATTTGGTTTACATTTAATTTTAAAACTTTGTTTCAGTTGTTTAATTGTTCAAGAGATGTTGCAGGCCGAAATGCGTACCCCCAAATTTGTATGTTGAAGTCCTGGCCCACAATACTTTAGAATATAACTGACTTTATTTGGAGATAAGGTCTTTATAGAGGTAAACAAGTTAAAATGAAGTCTTTAGGGTGGCCCCTAATCCAATGCCTCATGTTTTATAAGAACAGTAAGAACAGGAGATTATGCCTCAGATAGCACACACAGGAAAAGCCAGGTGAAGAGAAAGGGAGAGGGTGGCCATCTACAAACCAGGAAGAGAGGACACAAAATGAAATGAAAACTGCTAACATCTTGACCTTGGGCTTCGGGCCTTCACAACAGTGAAGAAATGAATTTCTGTTGTTTAATCCACCCAGTCTATAGTTCTTTGTTATTATGGACTGCAGCACTAGCAAACTAATATAAGAGCTATATACTGAAGGTAATTACAACTAATTTTATGTTTGTGCTTAAGTAATATTATCAGAAAAATAATTAAATCCTTTGATGGTTCACAGTAGCTTTATTTTTAATATACTTCTCAAAACAGATAAACTTTTTTTTAGAACATGTGGAAAAAGAGGAAAAAATTTTAAAAATACTGTTTATCTAGAGACTGAAAATACCTTCTATTCCTTAAACCTTGGCAGGTTTTCTAGCTAGGCCCAAATATAATTTCAAGTTTTTTCTCAAAACTACCAATCAATCTGAGTTGACATGAATCATAAAAACCTTTTTATTAAAAAGACCTTATGTATGAACAATAGGATATGACACTTTAAAACTATTCAAAATTTAAATCGCTGAATAATAGATACTTGGTATTTCTTGTTATATTTTTAACTTCATACGCCAATAAAAAATTTCAAGTAACAAATATTGAATGTTAAATATTTTCTTTAAAATGTTTTGTCTAAATTATTAATTATTCTATATTTATATTAAATAATGATTAAATGAATTAATTTGTTCATCTTTGTTTCTTTTATCATTTTTATATCATAATCATCAAGAACTGTGATGGTTATATATTTTTATTCTATGTGTAAGCTAGTAATTTAGCCTGTCACTATCTTAAGAATGCTGGCAGAAGGTGTAAGATTCCTAGGGCTGAGATAAAGTACATTTTTATCATTCATAGCATTAATAAAAGCCAGTTCTTCGAACTCCTGTTCCTACAGGGTCATGAGACCAGAGCCAGATAATGCCAACACACTCAGTGAGATATGTAACAGAAGAAAAAGTCTGAGCCTAGAAAACCCAAATCTTATAATAGACAGTGAGCATTACTGCCCTTGCTCCATGGAGACATGGTCTTTATAATACTTGATAGAAAGCATCCTTGGTATTTGTTCCAGAAGAAGACACTATCTCTGGCTGTTTGGTATTCAAATACCTTGAAAAGTTTGTCTGGGACAGAGGCCAGTCTGTGCCTCTGCTTGCAAGAAACGCAGAAATACAAAAGACCCATGAAGAACAGACTCTCAATAATATTTACTCATTTTCTACACTGTCTTGACTTCAGGCAAATTTTCCCAATTGTATACCACTCCTTGGTCACTTTAATTAAATTGACCAACAGAAGCTGAGGCCAAATGCACACTCACATTGTCTCATACAGCTCTTAATTAGGACTACTGTCAAAAGGAATTCAAGCAACAGGATGAGGCCAACCTGTAGTAATGACCTCAACCATAATCCTTCCAATCCTGCATCCCCACTCCTGTACCCAGCCAACTGAACAAATTAGGATATACTATAGAAAGCCAAATGGCTTTGTCTTTAAGAGTCTGCTCTGAATTTTCTTCTTTCACTGAGGCATTAATCCAAATACAACAGAACATCTTAGTAATTGCACAGCCTCAGCTTTCACTAAAAAAAAATAAAAAATAAAAAAATAAGTCTGTGGAAATTCTATTTTCCAGAACAAATCTGGCCAATGAGTTGAGGTTAGCTTGAATACCTTGTAGGGCCTAGGTGATGCCATTGAATATTTAAGCTAAAGTCTAGGACAGATTTAATACTATTTTTCCTAATTAGGTGCCTTCCATTGTAAGGATAACTGCCCAAACAGTACACATAAATAACAAATTAGTTCTCCCCCTAGAAATCTCCAAGAACTGCTTCATTTTGGAGAGCCCTCCCCAGTTATCTGAGTGCTATATGATCTATTGGTGTTTCCTTCAACATTTGAAGATTTTTTTTATGACCATACTTAAGATACAAGTCACCATAATTTTAGGAGAAAAGCAAGTTAATGCTTTCTTCTACACAACAAGTACAGTCCTGGTTGCACATGGTATTCCTGGAAGAAAGTGTCATTTGTACTTACTGGGACACACAAGTGCATCCTAAATAAGTTGCACCATTGCAGATTGGCAGTACCTCCAATATAGTCTGGACAACTGGTGGGGTTGAACTGGGTTCCCAGTTCAGTTTGAATAATTGAGTCCTTGTTTTTTTAGGGACTGCTGGAGAGCAGTCTATCCAATCTGTGCTGTTTTTATAAACCACAAGTTGGATGGTATTTGTTCATCCCACTAAAAGTTTTCTATGGGTGGTGATGGAGCAGAATGTGTAGGAAGCAGGGCCATCTCCTGCAGTTACAAAAAGACTTCACGGTATGGCTAAGTGGAAGAGCCATCAAATCACAGTCAGAATTGTCTGGTGGAAAACGGTAGATCCAGAAGTCAGTTAATGGGCATGTAATAGTTTTGGAGTGCCCCACCAGGGTGTTTTCTGTCATGAGGAAATCTTCAGGGGATATTCTAAAAGATAAAGATAATTAATATCCTTTTTCTTCTGTATCTTCCAGAATCTGAGTTACGCTTTCTCCAAGTGCCAGGCATGTTGCTCTCCTTCCACTCCTAAAAGTATTGGTGTGTCTCACTCCATTAGCTTTAACTTTACCTTTTCTTCAGTCATCCCTGCTTTCATCCAGTCTTTTCATCCAGAGGAGTCAGGGGCAATAAGACAGGGGCATTTTTATAAGATGTGCAGAGAACCGTTAGATCCCTACCTTAGCCCACATGAGCCGCTGTAGGGGGACTTAGCAAGCAGCGTACTCAACCAAGTGATTAGATCTCTATGATCTATGACCAAGTCAAATAAGAAAATCCAGGTGGCTGAAGCAGACTTAAGTTTGAATTTCTGAGCCCTTCTTTGGCTGTGTTATGACCAGAGAGTGTCCCAGGCAGACTTGTCTAGGATTGCTATTAGGAGTAAAAAAGAAGTAGCATCATTCCAAAGGATTCTTAGGGTAGAATTATGAATATTTAAAATTGATCTACAGAAAACCCACTCCATTTATCCTGCTTATTACCCAAGAAGTGGACCCAAGGACATAACACTTTCTTGGGGCAGTTACATGCAGAGACCAAGCTGCCTTACTAAGTTGTATGAACCAGGAAGAGTTGAGTTAGGTAGATTTTTTAACATTTTTTGAGAAAATTTTTGAAGTAGCAATTCCTATGCTAAACAATACCAGATGTCTGGGAATGATAAGTAACAGCTAAGGTCCACTGAATGGCTTGACCATGAGTCCTTTGTCCAGCACTTTTTCTCACCATTATTAGACCACACATGGTCTGGAAGGCCAAATAAATGACACAGATTAGTTTCAAGCACCACAAGGGTAGGGCTATAGTCAGTTGACCAAGTTGGAACATGCCGCATTTTAACAACAAAAAGTGTCAACAAGTCTATCAAAGCAAAAATTGCCATGGACAAATTTGAGCAGGTAAAGAATACTTTATTCAACATTATTGCAATAGGGGGGAGAAACACAGAATAGGCTGAAGGAACTCTGCACTTGGCTGAAACAAAGGACAAGAGAAATTTTGAGAGCTGGAGTAGGGGGATTATCAGCTATTTCTGTGTTCAAATTGGCCTTATCCAAAGGAAAAGTAAACTTTCTTTTTTTTTTTTTTTTTTTTTGAGACAGAGTCTCACTCTGTTGCCTGGGCTAGAGTGCCTTGGTGTCAGCCTAGCTCACAGCAACCTCAAACTTCTGGGCTTAAGAGATCCTCCTGCCTCAACCTCCCAAGTAGCTGGGACTACAGGTATGCCACCATGCCTGGCTAAGTTTTCTATTTTTAGTTGTCCAGCTAATTTCTTTCTATTTTTAGTAGAAACGGGATCTTGCTCTTGCTCAGGCTGGTCTTGAACTCCTGAGCTCAAGCGATCCTCCCACCTCACCCTCCCAGAGTGCAAGGATTACAGGAGTGAGCTACCACACTAGCTGGCTGTAAACTTTCTTTTATATTCATGACAGGAGGTGGTTTTACAACTTGTAGCAAGGCACTCACTGAAGTTAGCCTCCTACCTTTCCAAAGAGACTACAAGATAGGGAAGCTATTTCCTTAATGGTTATATTTCAAAGGGGCATTCCTCAGGTCTATGAGAAAGACAGTCCTGAATTGTATTATAGAACTGGCA